>WSYH01000057.1:0-34000 GCA_036426205.1 Ascaphus truei | reverse complement strand
GCCTTAAAATGGTTAGCAACTTAGTGTTTTGTTTATTTAACTGTACAGTATTTATTTATTTTAAAGCATGATGCATGATGATATTTTATAAGTGTGTGTGTGTTATTAAAAATAGTCAAAATTTTTATAAGAAGGAAATAAACTGATGCGATCCAAAGAGAAGGGAGAGGTGACGTGTGGGACTTCACGTTGATTTGGGAACCAGGAGATTCCGGACAAAGTCCCGGTCAGGGTAAAACTCTTATTTAGAATGCCCTGCACCTAGTAAAGTATAGTTTTTGACCCCAGACCCTGGGATCTGTATTTTGTGTGTATCATAGTGTGTAAGCGAATTTGTGCGAATAACTTCAATTTATTTCATTACCTTGTCTTGCTCAGTGAATGATCCCGGTTAAAAAGGTGTAAACTGCCTGGTCTCCCGTAACATCACTCACCATAACTTATTTGCGCCCCCTCAGTATATTTCTCAGGAATTTCATTGCATTCCATTTTTATTATGCTATTTCCAAGAACATTCAATTATAGGATTCTTAAACAATCGGAGCTATAGAAAATGTTAATTCCTGCCAGTCATCCAATTCAATTAGTTGTCATTGTATTATGAATGTCACTGCATCTACTGAAACTGCAGTAATGTGTCCAATAGTAAAGCATGAAATAATCCTCTAATACCATATGAGTACTTTCTTGGAATAGAATGTACCTTAATTATATATTATGTGGGCAAAGTCCAAATTATCTTTATATTTGCTGTATTCATACATTGTTCTCATCCATTCATTTTGGACATGTTCTGTACCCATTTTTCAACAGTTTACTTCCTGGAAAGCACCAAGCTGTTCTTCTAATTCCAATATACTATTTACTGTACATCTCTTATTCTTACAAAATATATCTTGTACCATATGTGTTTTTTAGGTATCTTTATTTTTCAGCAGCACCATAATGTTTAGATTTAAAAAATTAAGATGCTGCATAGTTTTGTCCTGAAAGTATAAATATAAAACCCCAGAAAGATCTGTAGTTTAATATATTACAGGCAATTTTATTACAAATGTATATAGGCTTTTTTTATATACAGGTACATTCAAAACCTGTCCTTGTTCATGTATGTCAGTTCCAATATTTATTATTTTGTTCTGCACATTACTGTATAGCATTGTTGAATCCATGGACCTGCCCTATAGCAGTGTTACTGATGTAGCCGGGACCCACATACACCCTTTTTTGGATGTTACGGGAGGGGGGGGGGGGTGTTGCACCTAGGGAACGCTCCAATAACGGAGGCTCAGCGTTAGGGAGCTGCCATGTTAAAGGTGGCGCTGGCGCATACCTGGTCCGTCTGGAGGTTGCACATGCGCAGGGCAGGGTGTCAGAAACCCGCAAAGGAGGAGAGCTCAGGGAGGAGGGGAGTTAGGGGACGTCAGGTCCCAGCAGCCCCCGTGGCCCCCCCGTGACACGACAGGACCAATGAGGTACGAGTTTAGGGAGGATAGGAAGTGGTGGCGCGCACGAGGAGTCAGAGCTAGCTGGTGGAGGAAGGAGAAGGAGCTCCGGAGTAGGGAGGCAGCCGCCCCCTACCTAGGCCGCATGCCCCAGGTCCAGATAGGCCCTGAGTCCCAGTAGAGTGCAGCGGAGCTAGGGACTGACCATAGTCAGGCTCCTGATCCCCTTACTGTGCGACGATAGTTACGGGACAGTTCTAAATCAGCAGGAGGCTTGGGACCAGGCCCCGTTGCCAAGTAGTCGCGTGTCTGGGTGGGATCGCCCCGGACACCTACGGGTGACGTCATCTACGCCCACGCCGATCCTTTGGGAAGACAATTGCAGCACCGGGTACAGGAGTGCCCGGCAGGTAAACTTCAAGTGCACCAACTGTACCATTATTCACTCCGGGACACGGTGGCTGCGCAGTCACACACTCATACCTTCATTGACTCATGTGGGAGGTGGGGAACGTATCTCAGGAGGGAACTGGACATGGGGTGGGATCACCCGGTGAAGGGAGAGGTAGAGTGAGCGTTCACAGGACGCTGTTAGTAGTGCCTCCTCTAGGAAGGGGGCACCTGTTGATTACGCTGCCGGTTGCTATAAGTAAAGCTTATTGGTTAAGGTATTGCTGTGGGTGTGTATTTCATGTATATAAGTTCCTGCGAAGACCCACTTCTCCTAGGGCGGAAGCTATCGCAGGTGGAGGCGCTGCACCAATTTAACACGTATTGTAAATACCCCAGGCTCTCCGTGGCAGAGGCTTAGGCCCTGTGAGCCTACAGGTTATACAGCACATGGTGTTGATCTGGGTTCGATAGGAACCAGGGCTACATTTGGAGGCGCTGCTGAGATCTTAGACCTGGGGTGCCCCCAAGCCAAAATAACCGCCATGGCCCTTCCTTTGCGTCAGGACTTACGTGATTGGGCCTGCCAAATGCGTGCACCCACCCGCCGCGCAGTGGCTGTTACCCGAGTACCCATGGCCCTACCCTTAGAGACATTACAAACGGCCCTACACCAACTACCGGGTTTTGCCAAAGCCCGCCTAGTGGACGTACTCATAGATCAAGACGCTAAGTGGAACACTTTGCTAGTAGATTGTCGGCGAGATCTAGTAGTCCTCGAGCCTGCCGCCCCTCAATATTTGCCGCTGCCAAACACTCCGTCCGGTGGCAGCCCCTTGGTCAATCCCCTGCGGGACCCCCGGCGGGTGAACTAGGTACCGACGACCCTACGCTCCCTTTTGCTCACTACCCCACGAGCGAGGCGGGTAGCTGTCCGTCAGACTGTAGCTATCCCGTGTCTAGCGCATCCGAGGAAGCAGGGGTGCCTAGTGACATGCTGCAGAAACTCAATGATAAGATAGACCAGTTGGCCACTCCCTCAAGCTTACCGCCGCTAGTAGAAGCCCTTACCATGGCCACGCATTCGCAAAGCTACCAGAAATTAAAGGCCTTCTCGGGGACTCTACCTGTGCCCACGGGAGAGGATGGGATAGATCCCGGGAAGGAGCATACTAGGGGAGTAATGGAAGAATGGTCTTGTACCGACGTGGTGAAACGCCAACGGCTCATGGAGTGCTTGAGACCCCCCGCGTCCACTTTGATCAGTATACATCGAGAACAGTACCCCGACCTGACCGCTCGTATGATGATTGAGTTTCTTGCCGAGGCCTATAGCGCGACCGAGGATGATGGGGCTTTGTGGGCCAAGTACTATGCCATAAATCAAAAGGAGGGAGAAGATTTGTCCGCCTATATCCACCGCGTGCAAATCTCCCTGGGACCCCTACTGCATCATAAGTATTTGACCGCCTCCCAGATGGACGAATACCTTCGCAAGCAATATCTACGGGGGTCCAGTCCTACCCACCCTATTGCAAATATGATTTGCGACAATCTCATTGGAGGACCTCCGCCCTCGTTTATCAAACTGTTACAGCAAGTCAAAGAGCACGAAACACATCTCATGCTTCACTCCCCACAGAAGGCTAAAGCAGCCAGCAGCCCTAAGCCCAAAGGGAGTGCTGAGAAGAAGGAAGAGCCACTGGATAAACCAGGCCCGGAGAGACTGAAATACGCCGCCCGGACCTCACTTCCGTATGACCGCCGTGCCACACCCGAGACATGTCCTGCTATAAATGCAGAAAGAAAGGGCATATCTCCTACGATTGTCGGATGGGAGAATCCCGCCACCGGAGTCCGTCCCCCAAGAAGTTCACGCTCCAGGCCATGATATGCGGCGCCTACGCAACCAGCCCAGAGGCCCCTGTTCCCACCCAAAGTGGCGGCGAACCCGACTAGGAGAGTAACCGCGTAGGGCCCGTAGCGCTGATCCAAGTACTAGTAGACGGTATCTACTCCTCAGCCTTGCTGGACACGGGGTCCCAAGTCACCATCATATATCGAGGATTCTATGATCGACACCTCCAGAAGCGTCCTCTGAAATCGGCCGGGCATATCAAAGTAAGAGTTGAGCAATGATGACTACCCCATTGATGGCATAGAGACCGTGGATCTGGAGATACAACAGCTCAACACTGGGAAGTCTCATCCCATGAAGGTGGGTGCCTTGGTGTGCCCAGAACCCAAAGAGACACCTAAGTATCCAATCATCCTAGGTACGAATGCGGACATTGTGCAAGCCATCTTCCAGGCCTATCTATATGAAAATAATGAACTACCCATGTCCAGCCTACAGCTACAACTTGTCCAGGTGGATCCAGATTCCCCTCCGGCCCCCTCGGAGGACCACGGAATACTGTTCTGCAGCCGAGCCGGGCTGACCCGGCTCTTGCCGGGAGAAACGCAGAGAATACCCGCCTGGTGTGCCTATGCTGAACGAGTAGGCGAAGAACAACTCTTTTCTCTAGAAAGCACACCCGAAGAAGATGTCCGCCGAGGATACCGGCTAGTACCGGAATTTCGGGATTGGCCGACCGCCATCCCCCGTCGAATTTATGTGATGGTCCAGAATCTTTCGCCCTTCCTCATGGCCATCGACGTGGGACAGAGGATAGGAAGGATTTACCCCGTCAGCTTGGTGGATGAGGCCGTACAAGTAAAAGCTGCCCGAGTGGAAGATCCCGGATCACCGTTGGACTTTGACTTTGGCTCGACCGGATTGTCGGATACCTGGAAGGAGCGGCTGCGAGTACAGCTGGAAGAGAGGCGATCCATATTCTCCACAGGAGAGATGGATGTGGGGTGTAGCCGACACACCCAACACACCATTCGGATAACTGATGCCAAGCCTTTCAGGGAACGTTCCTGTCGGCTCGCTCCTAGGGACATAGAAGATGTACGAGCGGCCCTCCATGAGATGGAAGAAGCCGGAATTGTTACAGAATCCCGAAGCCCTTACACCTCGCCCATAGTGGTAGTGTGAAAGAAGAATGGGACGGTGAGGTTATGTGTAGACTACAGGACACTCAACAATCGAACAGTACCCGACCGGTACAATCTTCCCCGCATTGAAGAAATCCTGGACGCGCTACATGGAAGTAAATGGTTCAGTGTACTGGACCTCTGGTCCGGGTATTATCAGGTACCTACGAGTCATGAGGATCAAGAGAAAACGGCGTTCATTTGCCCATTAGGGTTCTACCAATTCACCCGTATGCCCCAAGGCATATGTGGTGCTCCCGCCACCTTCCAGCAGCTAATGGAGAAGACCTTAGGGGATCTGAACCCTCGAGAATGCCTAGTATATTTAGATGACATCATAGTCTTCGGAAGAACCCTGGAGGAACACGAGGCCCGACTCCTGAAGGAGCTCGACCGATTAGCTCAAGAAGGACTCAAACTCTCATTAGAGAAATGCAGGTTCTGCCGGACATCGGTGACTTACGTGGGCCACATAGTGTCCGCTGAGGGAATCGCCACGGACCCAGCTAAAATTGAAGCCATCGTCAATTGGCCCCGACCTGACAATGTGGGGGAGTTGCGATAGTTCCTGAGGTTCTGCGGATACTATCGCAGATTTGTGGAGGGGTACTCCCGACGGGCCAAAGCCCTCAACGGCCTCCTCAATATATACCCGGAAGACACCGGCCGGAAGGCTACGCCTGCACGACAACCCTTCGGTGACAAATGGACGACAGAGTGCGAAAATGCCTTCAAGGACCTGAAACAGAGTTTAACCGCGGCCCCCGTGTTGGCATATGCAAACCCCGAACAGCCATATATATTGCATGTGGATGCTAGCCTGAGTGGACTAGGGGCGGTGTTACATCAAAAATATCCAGAGGGACTACGACCCGTAGCTTATATCAGCCGCAGCCTTAGGGTCAGATAACAGAACTACCCCGTGCACAAATTGGAGTTCTTGGCCCTCAAGTGGGCCATTGTCGATAAGCTTCGGGATTACTTATACGGTGTATCGTTCGAGGTGCGGACCGACAATAACCCACTTACCTACATTATGACCTCCGCCAAACTCGACGCGGCCGGTCATCGCTGGTTGGCTGCCCTGTTCAATTACAATTTCATCCTGAAATATAAGCCTGGCCCCTTGAACATTGGAGCTGATGCCCTGTCTAGGCGATCAGGGCTGGCCACTACCCCTGAGGAATACCAATGGGAAGAAATTCCGGGACCCGGAATAAGAGCGCTATGTTGTACCACGGCCATCGTCAATGATCAAGTGGCGTTCTCCGAATTAAGGGTGGCTGATTCGCTAGGATGCGCATCCAACACTATCCCGTAAGCTTACCGGGACCCCAGCGGCATGCACGTTACTCCCGACAAGATCATAGCCTGGAAAGATATGGTAAGCTACCAAGAGCAAGACCCGGTCGCGGGGGCCATTCGCTATGCTATCCGGCAAAATCTCCCGGCTCTCCTCAGACAAGCTACAGGAGATGTGGGAGGTATACTAATGCGGGAAGCCGACAAGTTCGAACTACGAGACAATCTGCTGTACAGAGTGGTAGAGTACCATAACCACCCAAATAGGAGACAACTAGTACTGACTGCCGAGGAGACTACAGTACTTGGTACTAAGGGCCCTACACGATGAACATGGTCATTTGGGGGTTGACAAGACTTTTGGCCTAGTGAGAGATAGATTTTTCTGGCCCAAAATGAGAGAAGCAGTAGAGCACCACTGCCGACGGTGTGTGAGGTGTATCCAGCAAAAGACATTGCCCACCCGGGCCGCCCCAATGGGCCACTTAAAAAGCACCGGGCCTATGGACTTAGTGTGCATGGACTTCCTCTGCAATGAACCTGACAGCCGCGGCATAGGCAATGTGTTGGTCATCACGGATGATTACACCTGCTACGCCCAGGCCTTCCCGACCAAAGATCAAAAAGCCATTACGGTGGCCAAGGTGCTCTGGGAAAAGTACTTTATGCATTACGGGCTCCCGCAATGACTTCATTCCGATCAGGGAAGAGACTTTGAAAGCAACTTAATAAAAGAATTGCTGAAAATCTTGCACATTGCTAAGTCGCGAACTACCCCCTACCATCCCGAAGGGGATGCGTTGCCCGAACGGTTCAACCGCACGTTACTGGACATGTTAGGCACCTTAACAGGGGTCGAAAAGACTGAATGGAGTCGACACGTGGAAACCCTAGTGCATGCCTACAATTGCACACGACATGACTCCACGGGATCCTCCCCGTACTTCCTCATGTTTGGGCGAGAAGCCCGATTGCCGGTGGACATAAAATTAAGAGTCTCCACCGATGGAGTGCATAATAATACGCATTTCCGCTATATTCAGCGATTGCAAGAGAATCTTCCATGGGCCTACACCCAAGCGGAGAAATCTACCGAAAAACTGAACGACGGAAATAAACGGTGATGCGATCATAAAGTTAATCACAGAGACATTAAACCAGGCGACACAGTACTCCCCCGTAACCTAGGAGTACCGGGGAAACATAAATTGGCTGACCGATGGAGGGAGGGAGTGTACGAGGTAGCCTCACAATTGCCTGGCCTTCCAGTCTACCGCATTAAAGACTCGGAGGGTCGTGTGAAGACATGGCACCGAAATCATTTGCTCCCTATTCCCCGATTGGAGGAGGGGGATTTGGAGTGGCCTACATCCGCATTGGATGGAGAGGGGACACTGGAAGACGACATGCCAGGGAACTCAACCTTTCAGGACGACCCCCAAGAGGGAACCTCTCAAAGGGGCCCTCAACCGAGCGCACCTCCCGGCGGAGCAACGGGCAAAGGGCGCGGGGAGCCATCACCCCAGAGGGTGATTCCGGAAACCTTGTCACTAGACCCAAGGAACCCATGCTTTGTACCAAGCCAGGATAATTCAGAGACTGTAATCCCCTCAAGGGAAGAACTCGAGATTCAAGACCCAGATAGTCACTTGCCCAAGGGAGTGACTGAACACCAGTTGAGGCGAAGCCAGAGAAACGGGCAACCTCCCATGAGGATGGCATATGATCAATTTGGGGCACCCCACAATGAGGCTCAGCAGTGGGCCCGCAGCTGCGTACAGTCAGTGATTGTGATGTTTAGCGAGATGTACAATCTGATGTAGAGGAAGGAATGTCCATGTTATGCAATTTTTCATTATATAAAAGTTGTACCAGTTTGAAGGTATTGTCCAAGCGGGAACGTTGGAATCCACAGGGGGGAGGATGTAGCTGGACCCCCATGCACCCTTTTTTGGATGTTACGGGAGAGGGGGTGTTGCACCTAGGGAACGCTCCAATAACGGAGGTTCCACGTTAGGGTGCTGCCATGTTAAAGGTGGCGCTGGCGCATGCCTGGTCCGGCTGGAGGTTGCGCATGCGCAGGGCAGGGTGTCAGAAACCCGCAAAGGAGGAGAGCTCAGGGAGGAGGGGAGTTAGGGGACGTTGGGTCCCAGCAGCCCCCGCGGCCACCCCGTGACACGACAGGACCAATGAGGTACGAGTTTAAGGAGGATAGGAAGTGGTGGCGCGCACGAGGAGTCAGAGCTAGCTGGTGGAGGAAGGAGAAGGAGCTCCGGAGTAGGGAGGCAGCCGCCCCCTACCTAGGCCGCATGCCCCAGGCCCAGATAAGCCCTGAGCCCCAGTAGAGTGCAGCGGAGCTAGGGACTGGCCATAGTCAGGCTCCTGATCCCCTTACTATGCGATGATAGTTACGGGACAGTTCTAAATCAGCGGGAGGCTTGGGACCAGGCCCTGCTGCCAAGTAGCCACGTGTCTGGGTGGGATCACCCCGGACACCTACGGGTGATCTGATCTACGCCCATGCCGATCCTTTGTGAAGACAGTTGCAGCACCGGGTACAGGAGTGCCCGGCAGGTAAACTTCAAGTGCACCAACTGTACCATTATTCACTCCGGGACACGGTGGCTGCGCAGTCACACACTCATACCTTCATTGACTCACGTGGGGGGTGGGGAACGTATCTCAGGAGGGAACTGGACACGGGGTGGGATCACCCGGTGAAGGGAGAGGTAGAGTGAGCGTTCACAGGATGCTGTTAGTAGTGCCTCCTCTAGGAAGGGGGCACATGTTGATTACGCTGACGGTTGCTATAAGTAAAGCTTATTGGTTAAGGTATTGCTGTGGGTGTGTATTACATGTACATAAGTTCCTGCGAAGACCCACTTCCCCTAGGGCGGAAGCTATTGCAGGTGGAGGCGCTGCACCAATTTAACATGTATTGTGAATACCCCAGGCTCTCCGTGGCAGAGGCTTAGGCCCTGTGAGCCTACAGGTTATACAGCACATGGTAGTTATCTGGGTTCGGTAGGAACCAGGGCTACACTTAGAAGAGCTACAATATATATATGAATAAGGTGCCATATAGAAAGATTTTCTGTACTAGTGACAAGTGACATGGAAAATGTAAAATAGATATTGGCATGTTCAGGGATATGAAATGGGACCCACTTTTCTGAACTCCTTGTCTAGTTGCAAAAATGAGGAATAGGGCCTGTTTCAAGTCTGGATTGAAGTAACACCATTCTTTCAATACTATACCATCCCTTTAAAGTGCAGTGCAGTGTAATACTTGAATAACCCTATTCTAATGAGTTAAATTATGTGTGGGACACTGCTCCAGACAGAGAGACGGCTGTGCAGCTCATCTAATAGGCGAGTACCGGTATTCTCTCCCATCAAGCGAAGGATTGACGCAGCGGGAGTCCTATTCAAAAGCATTAATCCTTCTGGGCCGCAAACCTTGCTGTCCCTGTGGCTGCGATTGAGCCACGGTTTTCCGCATTTTCTTCAGTGGCTACAAGGATAGTAAATTTTGCTACATCTGAAAAGCTACGTTATTGTACCAGACTGAAGCTGCATCCATTTTATGAAAGAATAGAGCCATGACAGGGATATTTCTGCATTGTTTATTGGATATAAGGTGATTCAGACTTTGATGGATATTTTGTAACTGTATCAGCACAGTACTTTTAGGCTGTATCGATATTTTTGATTCTGCAGAAAATTGAAAGTCAAAGTTTGACAACTCATTTCTGTATGACTTTTAGGGGCCTATTCACTAAATAAGGATAAGGTCAGTGCATTGCCGATAGACTTTGCATTGTTTTATCACGCTATAAAACATGTGGGTCAAACCGGTATTCACTAAAAAAAATGATTTTTTTAAAAAGTTTGGTAAAACATTGAAGAATCGAACGACTTGTTTTTTCTAAGTGATATTGCACTATAAATAATATCGATCAGCAAATGTTTGTTTAAACTGCAGCCTGGAAGAGCTGCATGGAGCTACGTCTCCATGCAAGGCTGTCACGGGAGACAAGGGCTTTTAACACCTTTTAACTGGGATCTTTCAGAAGGCAAAACAAGGTAGTGGAATAAAATGAGGTTTATTCGGGTAGACCCACGGACACACAAATGAAATACAAAATACAGTTGAAATACACACTAACTGTGTGTCTGGAGTGAAAACTAGCCTCAAATAGGTGCAGGGTGCCTGGGCCTCTTTTCGTCTAAAACCCTTAGTCGCGACTGCTACGTTCTTTTCTGAGAACTTGGACTTATTGCCTGTTTTTGTCTCTGCTGGGCAGGCTTTCCTAGCTTCAGAAATGAAGCCGGTTGCTCTGTTATTCGTAACAGAGCAACTTTGAAAAGCCCGCCCTTGCTTCACGGACTCAAGTCACAGGATGGTCTGGTTCTCTGCCTTGGCCATCTCCTTACATACCCTCCACTGTTCTATCTTCAGTATGGAAGTAGGAGGTGCGACCAATCAGAGCATGGAAATTCCTTCCCACTAGCCAATAGAAACGGAGGCTCGTCTCTTGGCTGACGTAAGAGGTGGAGGCATGCCAAGCTAGCTCGAAAAGCCGGGTGAGCGGGAAATATGAATCAGCCAATGGGAAATGCGTCTACGAGCTGCATCTTCCCCCAACTAACTAATTGCCACCAACTTGGGCAGGCTCCACCAAGTCTGGTGTCTTTTGTACCCCAGATCTGGCAAATCGCCCTTCCCCTCTCACTAAATTGTTTTATAACCTCTGGACATCCTCTCTCCTTTGAACTCCGATGTCTATGTAGACATCCCGGCACCTAGTTGCATGCTCGTGCTGAATGCATAGACATTTATATAATAAGCACAAAAGACTATAAAACATGTTTTAATAAAGTATATATCTAGGGGAACCTTATACCTGTGAGGGAAATGGGTCTGGGATACTTGGGCTCAAAAACCAGGAATCTGGGGGACACTGTGTAGCCCCAGTGTAATTCACCTCACGTACCCGCAAATTATGCCTGCACATCGGGGAGAATTATGGGACTACCAGTAACTTTCTCCCCTGAACTCCTGCAAACAAGACAAATGCATTTCTACCCAAATATCCCACCTAAAACTTACATTCCCAAAGTTTTATGTTTCTGGGGCACAGGGAATAGGTAAAGCCCAAAACAGGTCAGGTTTTCCCTATACTTTGCATGGGACTTCCATACACATACCCCGTCTTCATCTACAGATGGGTCTCCGCAAATCATACGCGATTTGAGGGTAAAATACCAATACTACCGGCTACTCCAGTCAGCAACATTTAATACACTTTTTAAGTCTATTTCCAATATCAACCCTTAAACTCTTTTTCTCAAAGTCCCTGTTCTGTAGCTATCTCCTAACAGGGGACCTAACTACACATGGCATGCCTAGCTATGGAGCTTATAGGGGGCCGTAAAATGGGAACAGAAAAAGAGGGAAACATATCAGAGTGCATTACTAGACTCAAGAGCTGACACTTCAGCCCTTGGCACATGGTTTTAGGGGCCGCCAGCCGGGCTTCACCTTTATTAGGTCTAAAGGCCATCACATTGACACTTTCTTTAATATGGTTTGTAATGAGTTCACAACACTGTCACGTGATTTTAAGTTTGGAAGGATTAAACAAAATCTTACCGAAAAGGAAAATTTTGCACTGAAAATGTTAAAAGATAATGATAACCTTATAATAAGACACGCGGATAAGGGAGAAGGTGTCGTGTTACAGAATCGGTTAGATTATGAAAATGAGGCACATAGACTACTTCAGGACACCTCCTTCTATTTTAAATTACTAAAAGATCAGACTCAAGATTTTTTGAGGCAATAAAGGTATTACTAGATGATGCGTTTTCTAAATCTGTGATTACGAATAATGAGTTTAATTTTCTTTATTCAGATTTTCCCACCATTCCAGTTTTTTATCACCTACCAAAAATGCATAAATCTGTTGTAAATCCCCCCCGGTAGACCAATTGTATCGGGAATTCAATCACTTACTGCCAATTTGTCACAACTAATTGATTACTACCTCCAACCCTATGTACTAAATATCCCTTCATATTTAAAAGATTCCACTGCCGTTCTTACTCTGTTTAGTGACTTTAAATGGAAGAGCACTTTCAGATGAATAACCTGCGACATTCAAGCATTATATACACATATCCCTCATAAGAAAGGCATTGAAATTATCTCAAGTGTTCTTTCAAAAGATCCACATTTGCATCAGCTCAATGGGTTGTTCATTAATGACTCAATTCAGTTCATACTTGAACACAACAATTTCATGTTTCTCTCCGACTTCTACATACAGGTTTGCGGAACAGCGATGGGCACACTGTTTGCCCCTAGTTTCGCAAACCTGTATGTGGGAGATTGGGAGGACCATGTGATTTGGACTAATAATCCATTTTCAGAGAAGGTTATTATATGGCGTCGGTATATAGACGACATAATTTGTGTTTGGGATGGAGATCTTGAGTCTACGGAATTGTTTCTAACACATCTGAATCAAAATGAATATAACCTTAAATTTACTTGTGTTACTGACATAAAAACCGTCGATTTCCTGGATCTTAAACTCACGATCTCCGATAACAACACGGTCAACACCGAAACACATTTCAAGAAAGTGGATATGAATAACCTTTTAATGGCGAATAGTAGCCACAAAGCCTCCTGGATACGTAATATACCAGGGGGACAATTCACAAGACTGAGGAGAAACTGTAATAATATTGATGTCTTTGATCAACAAGCACGGGAACTTATGAATAAATTCATTGAGAGGGGTTATTCAGCACACATCTTAAAGAAAGAACTGTTAAAAGTTAGGAATATGAATCGTGATTTCATGCTGTTACCTAAAAAGAGGAAAGAAATCAACACGAATAATGAGATTAGTGTTCCTTTTTTTACAAATTATAACGTAGCTCAAAAAGAGATTGAATGCATTATTGGCAAATACTGGGGTATTTTGTGCAACGATGTAGTACTGGGCCCTCATCTCGTGAAATCACCTAAATTTATTTATAGAAGGGCTAGAAATGTAAAAAATATTTTGGTCCCCAGTGACATTGGCAGGAGTGTTAGCAATACAATCCCCAGTAATTGGTAAGTAGTAAACCTAGTGGCAACCATATTTGTGGGAATTGTTCTATTTGTAAATATATGCACTCAGATAGAAAACAGATAATTTCGAAAAGTAACAATGAAATATTTTCAGTGGATGACTTTATACTCTGCACGTCAATGTTTGTGGTATATGTAATTGAATGTGGATGCGGTTTACAGTATGTAGGCAGGACTAAGCGCTGCCTAAAAATCCGAATCCAGGAACACATCAGAAACATCAGAAGTGGATATGAGAAACATAGTGTTTCCAGACACTTTTTGTTACACCATAAGAAGGATCCTTCAGGTCTGAGATTTAGGGGTATTCAACATATACCTTGTGAAAGGAGGAAAGGTGATAGAGTAAAGAAACTCACCACTTAAGAGACGTTTTGGATATTTAAGCTAAACACAATGTCCCCTAAGGGATTGAACGAAGACATAGATGTCTGGGCTTTGTATTGATTCGATAGGAATGTATCAATCTCTCCCTAGTTTGATTATAGTTTTGGTATTTTTACTATTCTTTATACATTATTTGATGTGTAAATTTGTCTGGCATTTTATGGATTAAGATGTTGTTATTAATATTGTTTTCTTTTCATTTTTAGGTTCTTATTTTTTTTTATGTCAATAAAATAATGTGTAATGTGTTCTGATTGTCAGTGAGTTGTTGATCTGCTTGGGTTACCCCTCCTCTTTTCCACCCCCTTCCTATTATTATTCTGATTTGGAGCTATACGGACAGAGTGAGGTATACTTATTGCAGACTGAATTCATTGCCAAACTATTCCCTGATGAAGTAGCGTGAGCTACGAAACGCGTAGGATTAGTTGATTTCATTGTTCTATTTTAAATATTTCTATTGGTGCTATACTGCCTCTTTGTTATACTGCCTAGTGGCTAATAGAACTGTTGGTGCTACAACCTTCTATCCCCATTATTTGGGTGTATCGGGACTATGGTGCATACCGGACTCATTACACGATCTACGCGTGCCACGAGGACTTTTACGCATGTCGCTGTGATGTCATCCAGACGCGACCCGGAAGTCTGATGGGAACACGCTTGCCGACACCGCTGGGAGGAACTCACCTCCGAAAGAGACAGCCCCACCGGATCGAGTCGTTTTCTCCAGGATCGTGTATAGAGGAAGCGTTGATGACTGCAGGAATCTCTGTTGCTGTGATACCCAGAGCTGCCTAACGCCTGTTGCTGAGTGGTAACTCATTGTACTTTGATAACTCAATGCACTTTTTCTATCTACTTAATGTACGCCTAATACTTACCCTTATTTATGGAACAATAATATTTGATATACTTCACTATGCAGTTTGCGCTGTTTTTTTGTGTTTGTTGTCTGTAGTGCTGTCGGAGTGCTGAGCCACCCTGACCATCTAACAGCTGCAGCTGCCACTGTACTTACAGAATTTGTATGTATTTACACCCTAAGAACGAAGGGTTGTAACTATTCTTTTCACTATTAATACTACATCACTTTAAGTGGGTTGTGGTTAAATGGTTTATTAGTTACGCACTTTATTTCTTTACATTTCAATCAATACAGCCATGTTTTAATTTCACCCAAACCGGTGTCCATTAGTATACCTCTGCACACATCTCTTACATATGGTGTCAGATTAGGATTTGACCCTACGTCTCCATGCAGAGACCAGAATTAAAGGGCTACACATCCAGGCAGGAAAGCTACACTGAAATAAAAGAAAGAGCACACAGAGAGACATACTGAATAAAAATAAGTAATACTTTATGTAAAAAAATATAGAATACAACATTTATAATTAGTAAAAAAACGTTCCGATCTCCCCACAACTGGGGCTCTGATGTTATCCTCAGCTAAGTCCCAATCGTTGGTATTCAGAAAACCCACACATACTGTATGGTGGACAGGGCTGTAGATGAAAAAGAGCCCCAATACTTACAGTAGTATGAGGTGCAGCAAGCAACAGCTGATCATGGCATCCTCATTGGTGAGTGTGGACTTCAGGCTTCCGTCATCACGGTCTCCAGCATCAAACATCATGGTGCGTGTAAACTCTTTGCCTACACATGTTTTGCGTTGTTCTAACGTTTCATCAGGAAAGCTACACTGCAATGGAGAAAGCAATAACGTCACAGTTTGATGGGGTGACTGCGACAGATGGTGATCCACACAAATGTTGCCATAACATGGTACAGGAAACAATGAGATTGTGAGAGTACCACATGTTATATCTCATAATCCCATTGGTTACTGTACCATGTGAAGGTGAAAACAAAGAAAAACCTGGCGCCAAACGTTCATTGGATAATCCTGTACTCCTCAGGGGATCAGCACACTTGCTTGACAGGCCATATAGGGGAAAAAACACAAACAGACACAGATCATAGTGCAACACTGTAGGGTTAAAACAGGTCTACACTAATACACACACTGCACATATAACATAGAGACTCCTAGTGACTATAAAAACTATTTATTAAATAAAAAGAACTATGCCATAAAATGGTTTGGACAAATGAGAACACCGCTGGTCATCCAGATGTGAAAAATCAGAGCCCTACTTACAAGCAGCAAGACAAATACAGGCAATGCAACAAAGAGTCTTCCGGCTGCTGCTGATGTCTTTGCAGAGATGTAATTCCTGCTGCACCGTGACTTTCGTGCTGACTCTCCCTCCAGGGGTTAACAGGAACAGTGGCAGTGTTGGAAGCCTGCTTGTGGGGCTCACAGCTCTCCTCCACGTGAGGCTGCTCGCCTCACTTCCTCCTCCGGTTACACAGGCTGTCTCAGCGTGCCTGCACGCGAGTGTGCACGTGCCCTTAAAGGGACAGTACAAGCGTCCTGTATGCCAAGAACTAACGGCTGCAATGGGGCTCAAATGTGACCCTGAGGAAGTGGAGTAACATCCACGAAACGTGTAGGGCAGGTGACACAGTCACTTTGAGCTTGGTATTGGACTTTTTGGGACACTTGGTCACATTTGAGCCTGCATCCCCTTGAGTCTCTAGGACTCCAGTAAAATTACTGACTGGAGTATCTATATACACATTTCTGTGAGCTACTGTTGGGTGCATGCATTCATACTATTTAATTCATTTTTAAAGTTCATTATACCTTCCTTTTCGGTAATATATGTTTTAAGTATTATGCATTAAAAGTTATATTTTACTCCCAGGAGTGTGCATATAAGTGAATTTCTTCAGGGATACAAACACATTGTATCCCCCCTTTTTTCCTGATTCACTCCCATTCACGGTTGCACCTACCTGTATTGATAATTATCGATTAATAGACATTATTAAATTCAATATTTCAATTAGTGTGATTTAGTTGATCATTCCCTAACCCACGTACTTTTCTAGTTACAGGACATACTCCTTGGGAGAGTGGCAGAGCCACCTGTGTACAGAACATTATTCCTAGCAAGGTGTGGCTGAGCCACTGTGTGTGTGTTACGTTATGTTTTGTAGAGTATAAGGGTCTTATACATGTCATGTATACTCTGCAAGATTCCGTTAGTTAATCTCAATAGTAAAAGGTTGCCTGTTGCACAATACCGTTGTTATGTTTCTTGCTCAGGGTAGATTCTCTAATATGGGGATCCTGGGTAAGTGGAGGCGCTGCACCATGATAAGTAAGGGTATGACCCCAGGCTCCCCCACAGCGGAGGCTCAGAGCTCCTGAAGCCACAGGTATACACAACACCAGTAGTTCCTTTAAAGCAGGGATTCACAAAAAGGGCTACATAACCCTACAGTGTTGCACTATGATCTGTGTCTGTTTGTGTTTTTTCCCCTATATGGCCTGTCAAGCAAGTGTGCTGATCCCCTGAGGAGTACAGGATTATCCAATGAACTTTTGGCGCCAGGTTTTTCTTTGTTTTCACTTTCACTTTCTCTGGCAGTACTGACAGTATTACTAGGCAGCCTTTATATATATATATTTTGCAATTGTCACACTGGTGTTTTAGTCTTTAGCGCTTGTGCACATTTTATCTTTTTCACATTTGTACCATGTGAAGGCAACATTTTTTTTTAAATGGATGGGACATCATTACTTAAAGTGCTGTCACATCCTTAAAAAAAATGGAACATGTCACATGGTACTTTAACCAATCGGATTGTCCCAAATCCTATTGGCTGAAGTACCATGTGATGGCAGCCATGTGGTTTTAAGGATGTGACATACCTCCCTTGGAGATGACGTCACATCCGTAATTTTTTTTAAAGCTTGTCAGCGTCCAATAGGATTGGAGCTATACCATCTGACCCTAAAATGTGACATCACAGGCCTTGTATAAGGCCTGTTCCGTCTCATTTTAGCTTTAGAACCCGACGAGACAACATCCACTGATGAAGAGGATCGCTGAGGATTACGGAGGATGGCGTCCCCAATCGAGAGCTTCCTGATACCCTGGGACTCAGAGGGTGAAGACTTCTAAAAGTAAGAATAATATTGAATGTATGTAATTAAAATTTTGCAGTTTTTTAATTGTATTTTTTTTTCTTTGCCCATTGACTGCTAATGTATTTATCTGTGCCCCTTTACGGTATAGATAAATACAGCGACAGGCAATGATTGTTTTGACAAATTATTGTTTTGAATGAATTGTTATGTTTTCTATTTCTGTTTATTGTTTTTAGTAAATTGTTATATTTTTGTAGGGCTTGATTTTATTACATTTTAGGATTGTTTAGGCATTTAATGTAGAGAAAAGAGGAAAACTGGCGCACAGTCCAATAAAGTGGGTCCCAGGATAACAAAATAGATTATTTATTGATGTGAAAACATCCAACAAACGGAGGAGAGCAACCTCCTACGCGTTTCGAACAGTAGTTCTTTGACAAAGAACTACTGTATTTATGACATTTTAGATTTGAGTTTTTTATTATCCCTACATAAAGATATACTTTTTATACTTACACCTGTCCACATTGCACTCTCATTATGAAACATATGAGAAATTACCAAGACTGAGGAGGCAGAGGCAAAATCATCACAAGGTACAGGAGGGGAGAAAATGTAATCTTCCTCTAAACAGTAGAACAAGAGGAAATGCACTGAAATTAAAGGTGGTGGTTGAAGCCAGAACAGAATTAAAAACTACTTGGCCTATACACAGAGGTATTTGCATGTTGTAACCTGGTGTCTCTCTAGTCAAATTTAAACACGGTCATTATACACATGAATGTGTGTTTATTTTTTTCATTTAGAGTATCCTTCTACCTACAGTATATGCAGATTATGGGTTATGAAGAGTAGACCCATAGCTGAGCATTTCTAAAAAAAATAATGTTTAATGGAGACCAATATTGTTTTGCACTTAACATAATGTGTATACACACACACACACACACACGCACACACGCACGCACGCACACACACACGTAGACAGACCAAAGTTCCCCGGACCCTTGCCGGGGCAGGTGAGTGTTATGTGCAGCATTGGGCATTTATGGGCTGCCCATGGCTTTTCTCCCCAGTACCAGGGATTTTCAACAGATGGGTTCCCTTGGCAATCCCTGCAGGGAAAGTAAGTCTGACTACATCTGGATGTATTATGGATGTAGCAGACGTTATTGCACCTGCTGGTGTGTTGCTGCAGCACACACAACACATTAGCGGGAGCAACCTCCACAGAAAATACATTAGCGACATGATAAAAAGGGGACAGTGGGTGTAATAGCATCTGCTACAGTACATATATGTGTGTGTTCTGTACATACATGTGTGTATCTATCTATGTACATACACACACATAGGGCCTGATACAGTAAGCGCTGAAAAAAATTAACGGCAGGGTTTTGAACTCGCCATGGTTTTGCCGAGAATCTCTCACGGTATGCAGACATGCACAAATATCAATGAGAGCAACATTTCTAAACATGGCGAGTTGCTGGCACCGAGATGACCGGCCCACCGATAAGGGCTCCCCAGGCGAGATCTATCTGCTGCAGAGAGAGATCCGCCTCTAACAGTGATAATCTCGCCGGAAAAAAAAATATTTTAACATTTAAATTTAATTCATAGTGTAGATGAGAAGGGGGTCTCCTGAGTTGAACCGCATTGGTTTCAGCCTCGGGGACCCACTACTTCCTGAGATACAGGCCCCGTTATGCGGAGCCAGTATCTCCTATGCATTTAAATGTCCCGGTCATGTGATCGGGGATTTAAATTCTGCAGGGGGTTACCGGCACACTGTATCTCATGAAGTAGGGAGTCCCCGAGGCTGAAACCAATGCAATACAGCTCAGGAGATACCCTTCTCATGCACACTAGTGTCAAAAATAAAAAAATAATTCATTATCGTAGCGGCTATGCGCTAAGGTAATGAAGCTGCATTAATGTAATATTTATTAATACAGGTGCGCCGACGAATATTCTAAAACTTGCCTTAAACTTGTCTTGAAAAATATGGGGCCATCAACAACAAGATCCAGGTACATGCTGGGTACATGCTGCAACATTTCAGTGACATTTCTGCAGAGACTAATGGCCCATCGGATTAGCACAGCAGGTGTCCCAGGCAGTCCCATTCAGTTTTAATGGGACTGCCAGGGACCCCCGCTGTTAATCCGATGGGCCATTAGTCTGTCTGCAGAAATGTCACTGAGATGTTGCAGCATATACCCAGCATGTACCCAACATGTACCTGGGTCTTGTTGGTGATTGCCGCAGATTTGTTTTAGAATACTCGTCGCCACTACAGTACTGTGCTGGAGCAGGGAGTGTCCTGAGCTGAACCGCATTGATTTCAACCTCGGCGATCCCCTGCTTCCCGAGTTACAGGCCAAGATATGAGGTGCCGGTATCTCCTCTATTGTTTACATGTCACACATCACGCGACGTGGACGCAATAAAAATGGTGGCGACACTGGCATCCAATGTCCTAAAACCTGGGCCTGTAACTCGGGAAGCAGGGGGTCTCTGAGCCAGAAATCAAAGTGGTTCATCTCAGGAGACCCCCTTCTCCCACACACTATTAAAAAAAATACATTAAGGCAGCTTCATTACCTAAGGCAATGAAGGGGTTAAGGCACAATAGCATGTTTATTTGGGACAATTGCCCCCAATAAACATTGCAATATACAACACACCCACCCCCTGTGCCCCCAACCACCCCTACACCCCCATAACATACATAAAATATCTTACTTCGTTTTATGCACAGGAAATATACTCTAGGCTGGCAGTGGTTCTCGGCTGGACCTCGCGGGTGTTCGGGGGCCCAACAGGAGTTCCCTGGTGGTCCCGCAGGTGTCTGGGGGTCCCCGCTTGCATGTGGTACCAATCCTGTGCCCCCCCCCAAAAAAAATATACATAAATACATCCCCTTCCACCACGCCCCTTAACACATACCGTACAGTAATGGGCAAAATTACTATTATCCACATGTGGATAATAGTGCATTTGCCCATTTAAAATACAACATTAATCAGCATAAATAAAGTAAATAAATCTTGCACTCACCCCTACCAGGCTGCCACGATGAAGGCTGTCCTCATCCTCATCCCGCCCATGTCCTTCATTACTACAAACAATACAGAAGAATAAAAAAAGACAATCTAATGTCCCCTAACCCCTTAATCACTTTAGCGGTTAGTAACCGCTAAAGTGATTAAGGGGTTAACCCACCTGGGTTAACCCACCCTCCCCCACTACACCCCCAGTAGGTCTAACCACCCATCCTTGGGGACAATACCCCATTCACCCACCCCCGCAACCCACAATAAAAACAATACACATAACAGACCCACTACCCATCTCTTAGGTCCCACAATAAACATTACCATATTTAATAAACATTTATACATAACCCACCCACTCCCTGTGCCCCACATAAAAACATGATTTATTATTTTACATACAGGATTAATACCCCAGGCAAACGGGGGTCCCCGGTGGGCCTGAAGGGTGTCCGCAGTTCCCACAGTGCATCCCTGGGGGTACCCACGGGTGTCTGGGGGCCTCCGGGTGGTCCCCGCTAGGCACCATGGGCCTCCAGGTTGTCCCTGCGGGTCCCAATAGGGTCCACGGGTGGTCCACGTTGGTATCTGGGGGTCCCTGGGTCATCCCCACAGCTGTCTGGGGGCCATAAGGTGGTTCCCACAGGGGTCTGGGGGCCTTCGGGTGGTTCCCACGGGGGTCTGGGGCCCTCGGGTGGTCCCTGCGGGTCTGCGAGGCCCCCATAGCTGTGGGGCCCCTGGTTCTTCCCCGCAGGTGTCCCCCATGATACTGCAGGTGGTACCTGTGGGCATCCGTGGGTCCTCTCATGGTACCCGTGGGTGTCCGTGGGTCCTCAGGTGGTCTCCATGGGTCCCTGCTGCCCTGCGGTACCAATCCTGTATGTAAAAAAATAAAACATGGCCTAAATTTAAATCAATACACCCCCCCAACCACCCACCACCAAGGATAATAGATTATTTGCCCATTATTAAACACATTAGCCTGCATAAATAAAATAAATAAAACCGTTCTACTTACCCCTGGCATTATGATGGGCGTCCTCGTCAGGATTATGCAAGGTCCCAGTCCTCCGTTGCCAGAAAATATATAGCAAAAATACAATCTAATGTCCCCTAGCCCCTGAATTACCTTTGTGTTAATAACCATAAAATTAATAAGGGGTTAACCCACCCCGCCCCACTATCCACCCGGGAGGCCTAACCACCCTCCCCAGGCAAATAGCCCACCCTTCACACATTCATTTGTAAAGTGGGTACATCATGCCCATATAATATTGGAAACCAGAGACAGAACATAAAACACAGACAGAGCTCAGTGCACAGCCAGTGAAATTCATACACGGTACAGTGCCTAAATATATATGTATAAATATCTATTAAATAAAATGGTCTTTTAGTTTAACATTTTTGGCCAAAATTGTTGTAAGCCCCTGAGCCACTGCACGGCAGACCACATTTCCAGGGGTCCCTAACACACACCCAGGTGTGAGGTCGCGCTAATCACAGGTGATGTGTAGGTGCACATTGGTACCATCCTGGTCACAGGCTCGACCAGGGAATAATGAAAGGAGGATGCGGGATCAGGTACTATGCAGCGGGGCCTCCAACACAACTCCCCTCACATCTTATCCAGGGAGCGGTCCGTGGTGCGATCTCCAGCTGGAGAGTTCCACCTCTCTGCTGCAATGTGTAGCTCTTGTCCAAGGTCGCAGGTCGCCGTGTGGACGTCCGTCCACCGGCAAGTAGTGCGGCTGTAGTTCTAAGGGAAAGGTCCCTATCTGGGGCCTTCCCTACAATACTGAACTATAGCTGTCTCAGGGCCAAATTAGCAGGGACAGCCCATGTGTTATATCCCCCCAAGGATTCTGGGGCTTGTAGTTCCGCCGCGGTGCATGCAGAGCCATTCAAAGATGGTCGCCGATCCTGCCGACTCTGTGCATGCGCAAAATGGCCATCCCCACAATCTCCCCGATCGCGCAGAGCTCCTCAGACCGGCTGAAAAGCGGAGCAGTTACCCGCGCCGGAGGCAGGTGATTATATATGATTAGATAATGAGACAAATATCTTCGTGCCTTGTTTTTTCCCCCCTCACAATACAGACTGTTGTGTCTGAGCTGGCACAAACATATCATTTAGACATTTCTGTCAAATATATAAAAACAATATGTTGTCCTTTAGTAGTATTCATAAAACAGTTAGTAGAAAATGAGACATTTTTTTTTAACAAACACTGCATGTTGTTAGTGTACATACAGCTGGATAATTATGAATCCCGCTATATTAGGATATGAAGTACCTCACTGGAGGAGCAAGCATAAATAAAAATAGTGCTCAAGAACACACGCTAGAAAACAAAATGAGATATACACAAAACCATTAAAAACAAAGCCATATTTCCTGTAACTATGTATACACTCCCATGCATTAGACAGGCACATTATTATAACTTGTAGGTTGAGTAATTCAATTGGCACAAAATGAACTCAGTTTGACGAGTTAATTATTGAGCATGTTTGATTATTCATATTAAATATGTTATCTTACCCTTGTCATGGTGAACAATGATGAGGTAGTGGGCTTGGAAATTACAGCATTAAAGATGTAAGCATACTTCTGCCTGACTTATTTCATTAATGTGAATAAGCTGGCAGCAGACAAGCAAACTATAACAGGAAACAAATTACATGTCATTTTCTTTCTCAGAATTGCTTAATAAGAACATTTAGATGTTTGCAGACTGTAGTTCTTAGGTTAACAACGGTGTTAACTTTAAAATAAGGTTATTATTGTCTCTGTCAGAGAATACAACATCAATTATCTATTTTAAACTTATCTAAATGATGCAATATAATATATAAATATATATTATTTATAGATGTGCATCCCTCTCTGAAGGGTACCCGGATCCGGAAGTGACAGCACACACCACAGACCACAAGGTTCCAGCTCTCCATCTGAAGAATACCAGTGACTCACCAGATGAACCTTGTAGAAAAAGAAAAAAGGGGACAAAACATATGTCTGTAATGGGTCTTCAAAAATAGATAAGAGAAGCACTTACAACTGATTAGATGAATTAGAGCTTTTCTCTAGTACAGGTGGAACTCGATCTTTCATATAGGTCAGAGGCCACGGTTCTACTGTTCTCCAAAGAATATAGCAGTGGTAAGATAGCCAAATCTTTCTCCGCACACACTGGAACCGTATTATGATTCAGGAATCAAAAAACTAAATCGGCTTGCAATAGAACAATCAGATGATGACTTCGTTGACCAATGTAAGTCAGAGATAGATAATGCACATAGATAGTAAATCTATATTTATTAAAAAACTATATAAAGCCTGAAAAATATCAGGGCAATATATGTAGCCGAGCCCCTTCTTACCTTCTGGGGAGGGAAGCTGCTGGGTTGATCGGAGCTGTCTGAGCTCCGCGCCGGACCGGGAGTGTGGGGGCGACCATCTTAGTTATCACACATGTGCAGCATGGGTAATGTGCATGCTCAGACAGAGATAGGTGCGGTGGCCATCTTGGTTGGCTCCGCAATACGCCCAGGATCCACAGGGAGGGAGACCCACATGGGGCGTACGAGCCAAAAGGTCTCAAAGCAGAGAGGAGAGACAGAATATCCTCCGCAGCGGAGAACACACACGCCAGACGGAGGGCAGTAAGAGGATAGGTAGTGTCCAGGAAGCTGTGCTTCCCTGGACTAGGCCTAGTCTTGCCCATTAGAACCCAGCTGGGCCCTGAGTCACAACCCGCTAAGTGTTGTAGGGAGGACCCAGATAGGGACGCTTCCCCTTTAGTATATTTCTGCACGCGGAGACCGGATGGGCACGCGGTGCCCTGCGGCCTGGGACCAGGTCACAGGGAATAGAGACATTGGGGTCTATGCAGTAACTACAAAAAAGTACTTTCGGCAGGGGTTTGAACTCGCCATGTTTTTGGTGGTATGCAGGAAGGCCCGAATACCTGTGAGAGCAACCTTTCCAAACATGGCGAGTAGCCGGTGGTGAGACGGTTTGCCTGCTGAGAAGGGATCCACTGGTGAGATGTGTCTGCAGCAAGGAGATCCACCTCTCTCTCTGCGCAAATCTCACTGGAAAAAAATATATTTTTAAATAAAATTTTACTCATAGTGTAGATGTGCAGGGGTCTCCAGAGCTGAACCGCGTTGGTTTTAGGTCCGGGGACCCCCTGGTTCCCGAGATACAGGACCCGTTATGGGGTGCTGGTATCCCTCTGCTTTTATATGTCCCGATCATGTGACAGTGGGATGTAAACAAAGCAGAGAGATGCCGGCACCCCATAACGGGGCCTATATCTCAGGAAGCAGGGGGTCCCCAGACCTAAAACCAACGCAGTTCTGCTCCAGAGGCCACCTGCACATCTACACTAGTGTCAAAACACACATATCAATAAACAATAACACATTACCATAGCAGCTATCCGTAATGGTAATGAAGCTGCATTAATATCATTTTTATTAATAGTGTGCAGGTGTGTGTTGTATATTGCAATTTTTATTGGGGGCAATTGTCCCCAATAAACATGCTATTATGCCTTAACCCCTTAATTGCCTTATCGAATAGCCACTAAGGTAATGAAGCTGCTTTAATATATTTTTATTAATAGTGTGCGGGAGCAGGGGGTCTTTTGAGCTGAACCACATTGATTTCTGGCAGAGGGACCCCTGCTTCCCGAGTTACAAGCCCCGGGATGGGGCATCGGGTGCCAGTGTCGACGCCATTTTTATTGCGTCCACATCGCGTGATGTGTGACATGTAAATAATGGGATACCGGCACCGATACCCCATACCGGGGCCAGTAACTCGGGTAGCAGGGGGTCCCTGAGCCAGAAATCAAAGTGGTTCAGCTCAGGAGCCCCCCTGCTCCCGCACAATATTAATAAAAATACATTAAAGCAGCTTCGTTACCTTATCAGCTATTCGATAAGGCAATGAAGAGGTTAAGGCACAGTAGCATGTTTATTGGGGACAATTGCCCCCCAAAAACATTGCAATTCATAACACGCCCACCCCCTGTGCCCCCAACAACCCTTATACCCCCTAACATACATATCATAGCTTAATTGTTTGGGGATGCACAGGAATTATCCTACAGGCGATCGGTGGCGCTCAGGTTGTCCCACAGGTGTCCGGGGGTCCCCGCTTGCCTGCAGTACCAATTCTGTGCCTCAAAAATATAATTAAAAAACACATAAATACTTTTAAATATACACCCCCCCACCCCCGCACCCTAACACATACAGTACAGTATTGGGCAAAATTACTATTATCCACATATGGATAATAGTGCGTTTGCCTATTTAAAATACAATAAGCAGCAGAAATAAAAAAAAATACATCTTGCACTCACCCCTACCAGACACCCACGATGAAGGCCGTCCTCATCCTCACCCCGCCCCTGCCCTCCGGTGCTGCAAAATATACACAAGAATAAAAAGAGATAATAAAATTTCCCCTAACCCCTTATAATCACCTTAGCGGTTAGTAACCGCTAGAGTAATTAAGGGGTTAACCCACCCTCACCCACTACCCACCAGGAGGCCTAACCACCCTCACCCACTACCCACATTGGAGGCCTACCCACCCACCTTTGGGGACAATACCCCCTTCACCCATCCCCACTACCCACAATAAAAACACTACACAGGATGCGCATGCGCGACGGGTTGGAGATGGTAGTGTAACCTCACAGCTCCGCCAACCGTCGGCAGTTTAATGCAAATAAATCAATTTTAAACCAAACCAAAAAGCTCACAAATATTACCCAGACGCTCCCGATAGTCAGCGGAACATAAAATAATACCGGAGGAGTCATGGCGGCAACGCGGCAGAAGGCTCGGCGCAAATCTGATGTGCGCTCATACTTCACGGGCTCAGACAAGGCCGGGACAGCGGAGCTATCGGCGGTCTCTGACTCAGATTCAGCCCAAGAACCGGAGAGGGCTACAGGGGGACACTCACGAATAATAAAACAAGAAATCGCACGGCTCTTAGTGGACTTAAAAGCCTTTTTCAGAGGGGAGGTGGAGGGGCTTAGGAGGGATATCCTCCAGGTGGGCACCCGTACCAACGAGCTGGAGGAGCGTATGGAGGAGAGTACCAAATGCCACCAAGAGACAAGTCAGCGGATGGGAGCATTGGAAGCGAGGGTTGCTGAACTGGAGTCCCGGCAGGAAGACTGCGAGAACAGGGACCTGTGCAACAACTTACGCGTTTGGGGGATCCCTGAGGAGATTCTCGACCCAGAGGCCCTGCTGGGTCGATTGA
This sequence comes from Ascaphus truei, assembly GCA_036426205.1. Classification (NCBI taxonomy): domain Eukaryota; kingdom Metazoa; phylum Chordata; class Amphibia; order Anura; family Ascaphidae; genus Ascaphus; species Ascaphus truei. Next base: position 6,922 of record WSYH01000057.1, on the reverse strand, counting down.
TGTCATCTATCCTACCAGGCAAGACGGAATCGGAGTTGCGGATGGACCGTTGCCACAGAGCACTACGATCGCGGCCCCTGCCTAGGAACACCCCCAGAGACATCATCCTCCGGCTGCATCACTTTAAAACTAAAGAGGAGGTGAGCAGGATTGTAAGAGCTACCCCCCACATAACCTTTGAGGGGATCACCCTCACAGTGTTCCAGGATATCTCCCCCCTCACTTTGGCACGCAGGAGGGCTGTGCTGCCTATTACTAAAGAACTAAGGGACCGAGAAATACGATACCGGTGGGCCTTTCCATTTGCCCTGGTGGTAATCAAAAATGGACGCCAACACGTGCTGAAGCAGCCCTCTGAGGGGGCGGCCTTCCTAAAGAAATTGGGGATAAAGGGGACTACGGACACAGCCCACCTAACAAACCAGGGGCCAAGCCCAACGGGCGCACCACCGAAGGGGTCCGGACCCTCTTCCCCGAAGGACAAAGGAAGAGAGAAGATGGGTGAGGGTGACAAGAGCCCCTAAGCCTCAAGGACGCTGAAGTTACGGCAAGATGCCGTCAAAGTTGTTTGGCAAAGCTTTTATCCAGCTTGGCCCCTGATACACAATAGTTAAAACCTCCGACGAGGGCCACCCAGGCAATATGGTGGCAACCGCAAGTAGTTTGGAAATATGGGCTCCCCTCGAACAGTTTCCCACCAACAATGGTCCGTAAAATGGCTGCTACAGACTCACCTCGGTAGGAAGAAACAGGAAGGGCGCGCAGAACTACATGGAGGCTTAGTTTTTGGCGGGAGGGAATGATCCGATGCCTCGGTCCGCCCTCGGCCCCACCTCCGGACCCACCTTCTCTCCCTGAGGGTTAGCCTTCAACTGCATCCGCCCCGCCCAGCAGGAGGACGTCACCAGACCAGATCTCGCGAGGACGAGAGGCACATCGGGAACCAGGAGGAAGGCGCGCGAGAAGTGGCGCACCGGAAGTGACGCGGTCCTCCCTGGCGGGGGTACGCAAACTCCGCCACTGGGGAGACGCGTAAGGAGGAAAAGACGAGGGCGGGGGGGGGGGGTATTTTAGCCGGAACAATGCCGGATTATTGCTGCGAGACTAATTTCACCGGAACCCTGGTGGGAGTCAAAGATAGAGGCGGCGGAGGGGGTGTGGGAGAGATGGATAGAAGCAGCTCACAATACGTTGAAAAGGGTCCAGGCTAAATAACAGCAGTAGCCATAGGGTAAACAGGGGACCATGGAGCTGGGACCAGAAGTAAAGCTGGCTTGATGTTTGTGGGTGGTTTGCCAGTTAGAAGGGAGATAAGGGTGCTTGTAGTTTTAGGGGTATTAGCGCTAGATTCTAGTAGTAGTAGTTATAAAAGGGGGGAGGGGAGGGAGGAGGTAGTTATAAACAATTAAACAGTTAAGAGTTGTTTGGTTTTCATGACATGTAGATGCCGGCGGGGGGGACGTGGCGCCACTCGGCCCGTAGGCATGCACTTCAGAGGCGGGGAAGGGGGCTTAGCCCGCACTCCCGCCAAAGTCCTGTGTACCCATGACTGGAATCGTGGGTTATGGAGCTGGATAGAGAGGGAGGGAGGTCCCGCTAGGGAGAGTCACGCCCGGGCATTGAACCCGAGGTCCGGAAGGACCAACACGGTTCTAATTGTTCATGTATGTTTTCTCATATTTGTTTTTCCCTTATGTTCTTCCCTTACCCGTTACCAGCCACCCAAGGCGAGAGAGAGAAGATCTTCAGGAGCCATCATCACAGTCTCAGCGACCCCCGGTCTGTTCTACCTTCAGGTGAGCACGAGCTCTACTGCAGACATGTCCACCCATTATACACTAAAAAATGGCGGTAACTTTTCAATCCCAGAATGTCAAGGGGTTCAATAGCCCAAACAAGAGGAAAGTTGCCTTCTCGGAGTTTACACGCAGGAGGGCAGATGTGGTCTTCCTGCAAGAGACCCACTTCAGCTCCAGTAACAGCCCAAAATTCCTAGACTAGCACTTTAGACAAGTGTACCTATCCTCGGCAGGGGAAAAAAAAAAGGGGGTAGCCATATTATTCCATAACAAATCCCCCTTTCAAGTCGAGAAGGTGAAGAGAGACCCAAAGGGGAGATTTCTTATTTGAGTAGGCCTCCTCAAGCAAAGTAGACTGACACTGGCCTCGGTGTACGCACCCAGCGAGGGAGAACCCCAGTTCTTTGAAACATTTTTCCAGACGCTCCAGCGCTGGGCAGATGGACAAGTAATCTTAGCTGGGGACTTTAATAAAGTAATTGACCCTAAGGTGGACCGATCCACACACCAGCAGACCCCGAGAAGGGAAGGGAACGGCCCCTTGCTGAAAGGCCTGAGGCAAATAGGTCTCATAGATATATGGAGAGAACAACACCAGGGAGACCGGGGTTACACTTTCTACTCCCATCCCCACGACAGTTACAGTAGGATTGACCACTTCTTTGTTTCTAGCAGAATGGTCCCACAGATTTCCGACACCAACATACATGACATTACATGGTCGGATCATGCATCGGTGGAGCTATGATGCACGCAAATTGGGTCTGTTAGGACAGGAGCAAATTGGAAGCTAAATGAATCACTGATTAAAATACCAGATATTGGGAAGCAAGTTAAAGAGGAAATCTCAAGATACTTTCAGACTAACCTAGGCAGTGTGGAATCCCACTTTACGCTGTGGGAGGCTCACAAGGCCATGATGAGAGGAGTGCTGATAGGTATTGCAGCCGGTAGGAAAAAGCAAAGGGAGGCCAAATTGACTCAGCTTTACCAGAGGTTGCACGAGCTCGCTACACTACATAGCCGGTCAGGTGGAGAGGACACATTAAGAGAGTTGAAGGATGTCAGGATTGAACTTAACCTCCTCCTCACCTCCAGGGCTGAGAAAGACCTGAGTTTGATACGGAGGAGGTTCTTTGAGAAAAGTAATAAACCAGACACTATGCTAGCCACCAGACTCCGTAATAAGAAGCCAAACTTTAATATACATGCTATCAGGACTGCAGAGGGGCGGGTCTCCTCGAACCCCAAAGTTATAGTGGGAGAGTTTGAGAAGCTTTATGCACAGTTATACAATGGGGAGAAGGTGACACACAACGCTAAGACAAGCAGTAATCTGCGGAAATTCTTAGCAGACGCGGGTTTGTCACAACTGAACAGCTTGGAGCAAGAGGCAATTCAATGTGACTTCTCGGGGGAAGAACTGGCAGCAGTGGTCAAGAATTTAAAGCCATCTAAGACCCCAGGCCCGGAAGGGTTCTCTAATTTGTATTATAAAAAAATCATAGGGGTGTTAGCACCACATATGCTCCGGATGTTCAATGGAGTACTCGCGGAAGAACCATTCGCTGAGCAGATGCTCCAGGCGTCGATATCCGTGATTCATAAAGGGGACAAAGATCCCAAGAATTGCCAAAGTTATAGGCCGATATCATTGATTAACACAGATGTTAAAATCTATTCTAAATTGCTGGCTAATTGTTTAAGTGTCATTCTGCCGAGGCTAATTCATCCGGATCAAGTTGGCTTTGTTAGAAACAGACAAGCGGCCGACAATACCAGATGGATTGTAGATATAATAGATTTTGTAGATGCCAACGGGGTCCCGAGCGTAGTTTTAAGCTTGGATGCTGAAAAAGCCTTCGACAGAATTGACTGGCCATACTTGGAGTCCACGCTTGGGGCATTTGGGTTTGGAAGCAAATTTCTAAGGGCAACAAAGGCGTTATACAATGCGCCGGCAGCGAGGGTAGTTCACCAGGGGTTCCCCTCAGAGCTGTTTCAAATTAAAAGTGGTACTAGGCAAGGATGCCCGCTATCGCCCTTGTTGTTCGCCTTATGCATCGAACCACTGGCAGCACAGATCCGACGCAACGCTGATGTCTCTGGAGTACAGATCCACTCACAAGAACACAAAGTGGCTCTGTACACAGATGACATTATTCTGACCCTCACTAAGCCGCTCATCTCGCTGCCCAACCTGTTCGAGCTTCTAGACCGTTTTGCCCGGATCTCGGGATTTAAAATAAATCAGACAAAATCGTAGGCACTTAGCCTTAACATCCCACGAGAAACGGAGAAGCTGATTGAACTCAACTTTGAGTTTAAGTGGCGACCAACATCTATTAGGTACCTAGGGGTGCATATCACAAAAAAGGTAGGCTCCCTATACCAAGCAAATTATCCCGGTCTATTGAAAACCCTAAAAAAAGAATTACAAGACTGGGCGGCATATGGTATCTCATGGATGGGCAGGATTTGTAGCGTCAAGATGAACATCCTTCCCCGGATTCTATACCTGTTCCAAACTATCCCGATACCTGTCGTATGCGCGGACATCACAGGGCTTCAAAAATCAATCTCGAAGTTTATTTGGAACGGTAAAAAACCACGGATTAAAGCAAAAATGATGCAAAAGCCTAAGGAGGCAGAGGGTCTAGCTGTCCCAAACATTATATCCTATTACAAAGCGGCGCAATTGTGCCAAATCACGCAGTGGCATTTGGACCTGGAGTTCAGGCAGTGGGTGGCTTTGGAGAAGGAGGTGTGCGTCCCGCTTGAGCTCGGGGACCTGATCTGGTATCCGAGCACACGTGTAAAGGATTTGCACAAGCCACTATCCTCTGTGCTCAACTCAATCTCGGTCTGGGAGGCGTCTAAAAGTAGTCGCTTGCTAACCTCCAAACACACACTGATGGCTCCCTTATACGGCAATCCAGATTTTGCTCCGGGTCTAGCAGGCAATAGTTTCCCGTTATGGCGAAAACTGGGGATTAGACAGTTGAAGGACCTGGAGGGCAGTAACAAGATTAAATCATTTGAACATTTAAAGTCAGAAACGGACATACCCAACACGGAATTTATTAGGTACCTCCAGGTTCGGGCATTTTATAACGCATATCCGGTGAGACCACCACTAACAAATTTTGAGAAGCTCTGCGTGAGAGGTACAGACACGCGGGGACTGATTTCTGCTTTATACAAGGAGGTGGTCAGTGGCGATAACGACGAGACTGACAAACCCAGATTCATGGCTCAGTGGGAAGAAGACTTACAGAGCACACTAGAGGACGAGGACTGGTCAGCAATTTTTAAGGCCGCAGCCAGCAGCTCCAAATGCACGACATTAAAGGAGAACTCATATAAAGTAATGTTACGATGGTATCTCACCCCAATCAGATTAGCGAAATTTGTCCTAGGCTCTTCCCCGCTCTGCCCTAGGCGGTGCGGGGAACGGGGGACTTGATACACATGCTGTGGTCATGCCCGAAAATAGTACCCTTTTGGGTCCAGATCCGAGATTGGCTACAGAGGATCTTTTTGGGCCTCCGAATTCAGCTTGACCCGTAGCTATTCCTGTTAGGCAAACCCACAAATGAGGTTTCGCGCTCTGGGAACAAATTAATTGCACACTTTGCAACAGCTATGAGGTGCGAGACCGCAGCATTGTGGAATCAGAACGCAATTCCGTCATTAGCAAAGATCAGGAACCGAATTTGGTTTATACAGTATGCCGAATGGAAAAGTTAACAAGCTTAGTTAACGATTCGGGCGATAAATTCCAAAAGGTCTGGTTGCCTTGGTTAGCCCAGACAGATATTCAAGGGGTGAATGATTCCACAATATGGCTATGATTGAGGTAGGTGAGTTCTCCTCTGATGGGTGAATGGGTGCCAGACGGGACAGGTTGACGTTAGGGAGGAACCCCATAGGTAAAGCTAAGAGAGTGGGTGCAGTGTCGCTCATGCAGACACCGGTGAACAGCACTGGGGAAGTGCCTTGCGTTCGATAGACAAAGCTCAAGAATACAACGATGGAAATTCATCGTCTGACCTTCCCCCCGCCTTTCCCCCCCCCCTCCCCCACTCCCCGGTGTTGTCTCGGTTATGTGGTTGTTTTGTCTTGTCGTCTCCCCATCACGTGTCTGTTATATGTGGTACGTCCCAGTCAGTTTTGTGTACTTGGAACAGTTACCGACATTATTTTATCACCTGTATGCACAATAAAACTAATAAAGACAAAGTTGAAAAAAAAAAAAAACACTACACAGAACAGCCCGACTACCCACCTCCTAGGCCCCACAATTAACATTACCATATTTAATAAACAATACATAACCCACCCACCACCTGAGCCCCCCATAAAAACATATTTATTATTTTACATACAGGCTTAATACTAGTCCCCAGTGTTCCCGACGGGCGTCTGCAGGCCCCACAGTGCACCAGAGGGAGGTGCCCAAAGGTGTCTGGGGGTCTCCGGGTGGTCCCCGCTAGGTGCCGTGGGCCTCCAGGTGGTCCACGTGGGTCACAGTGGGCCACAATGGGGTCCATGGGTGGGCCTGCGAGTGTCGGGAGGTCCCTGGGTCATCCCCACAGGTATCTGGTGGCCCTCAGGTGGTTCCCACCGGGTCTGGGGCCCTCGGGTGGTCCTTGAGGGTCCTTGCGGGTCCGCGGCCTACATTTGAATACATCAATATCCCCCCCTGCCCCCCTCACACCACCAAACACATACAGTACAGTAATGGGCAAAATAGCTATTATCCAAATATGGATAATAGATTATGTCCCCATTATTAAACATAAACCAGCATAAATAAAGTAAATAAATACAGTTCTTCTTACCATGCAATATGATGGATGTCCTCATCAGGATCATGCAGGTCCCTGTCCCCAGTTGCCAGAAAAATACATAGCAAATACATTCTAATGTCCCCTAACCCCTTAATCACCGTAGCAGTTAATAAGCACTATAGTAATGAAGGGGTTAACACACCCTGCCCACGAGGCCTAACCACCCTCCCCAGGCAACTACCCCCACCCTTCACCCATTCATTTGTACAGTGGCTTCATCATGCCCATTATATTATATATATATATATATATATATATATATATATATAT
>WSYH01003521.1:0-65920 GCA_036426205.1 Ascaphus truei | reverse complement strand
TGTGTGTGTGTGTGTGCGTCAGTGTGTGTGTGTGTGTGTGCGTCAGTCAGTGTGTGTGTGTGTGCGTCAGTCAGTGCGTGTGTGTGTGCGCATCAGTGTGTGTGTGTGCGTCAGTGTGTGTGTGTGCGTGCGTCAGTCAGTCAGTGTGTACGTGCGTCAGTCAGTGTGTGTGCGTCTGTCAGTGTCTTTGTGTGTGTGTGTCTGTCAGTCAGTGTGTCAGTGTGTGTGTGTCAGTCAGTGTGTGGTGTGTCAGTGTGTGTGTGTGTGTGTGTGTGTGTGTGTGTGTGTGTGTGTGTGTGTGTGTGTGTCAGTGTGTGTCCCCATGTCGCAGGCTGCAGATCAATGACAGGTGTCTGTGCTCCCGAGCAGATCTCAGCCAATAGCAGTGAGGCGGGCAGGCTCTGCTGCTGGGTGAGATGCACAGAGCGCTGTGTGTCAGTGTGAGTTACAGAACAGGGGCACAGACCCCACAGACCAACACCGACCCCAGCACAGCCTCTCAGCTCCGACACCATGCGGGGGGCTCCCGCTGCAGCGCACCTGTACCACGGCCTCTGCTGGCTGCTCGGCCCGGCACTCACTGCCCTGCTCTCCATGTCAGGTACTGTCTGGTCTTCTACCTCTGTCCCTCCCCCCCTCCCTATCACCCTGCAACTCTCTCTCTCCTCACTCCCCCTGTATCACTCCATCAGCCTGCTTTACCTACCACTCTATCCCTGCTCCTCACCTACACCGCGTGACTCCTCCCACCCCCCACCACCAAAGTGCCCGGTCCTCCAGTCACCGGTGTGCAAACAAGCTCCTCCCATGCGCGGCATTCCCCGCTCCCACTGATTAGTACCGGCATCTCAACGGGCTGCGGTCCAGCACCGGGTCTCCGTGCCTTGGCGTCCGGTGTGGGGGAGCGTCAGGAGTGGCGGCGGCGATTACATTTGTGGGAAAGGCGCCGCTGCCAACCGCTTCTGCGCATGCGCATAAGTCCGTAGTCATCTCCATTAGTAATGCGCATGCGCGCCATTGCAGCTGACGTATGGGGAGAATGGCGGCCGTTAGGAGCGGCGCCGGCGGCTGTCGCCGCCGGCTGCCGCCGCCGGCTGCCGCATATGTGATCGGCCGTGTGGGGGGAGCGGCGCCCGTTAGGAGCGGCGCCGGTGGCTATCGCCGCCGCCGCATGTCACAGCAGGCGTGTGGGGGGAGGAGGGAGGGGGAGCCGTGACGTCACTTCCGTTTCATTTTCGTCTCCATCTCTCCCATTTTGCCCCATCAGAATAGGTGCCACTAAAGAAGTTTCACTTCAACAGAAGAATACTAAGTGAATAGGACATAAGCTGAAGATCTCCTACCTCTCCTCTTTACGGGATTATGGGATTGTGCTGCCTCTGCCACTGCTCTGTGGGTGGCTGTGGGCGCTATTTTGAGGGCTGTGGGTTCTTTGCTCTGTGGGAACTCTGGGCGCTGTGGGCGCTCAAGGCCACGATCACAAAGCACCCTACCAGTTCAAAGGCCAGCATCTTTCATGTTAACCGAAAGACCACACAGAATTAATTACCAAAAGACCACACAGAATTAATTACCAAAAGACCACACAGAATTAATTACCAAAAGACCACACAGAATTAATTACCAAAAGACCACACAGAATTAAGCCCCCCTGCTCACGCAGTACTCCCCCCTGCTCACACAGTAACCACCCCCCTGCTCACACAATACCCCCCTGCTCAAAGTACACCCCCTCTGCTCACACAGTAATCACCACCCTTGCTCAAAGTACCCCCCTGCTCAAAATATCCCCTCCCTGCTCAAACAGTAACCACCCCCCATGCTCACACAGTAACCACCCCCCTCCCTACTCCACAGTAACCCCCTCCTCAAACAAGGTGTTCTGTGGGTGCTCTGTGGACTCGCTGTGCTCAGCGCTGGCTGAGGGATGAGGGCCGTGTGTGCACGCCCTGCTCACACAGTAACCACTACCCCCTGCTCACACAGTACCCCCCTGCTCAAAGTACCCCCCCCTGCTCACACAGTAACCACCCCCCTGCTCAAAGTACCCCCCTGCGCAAAATATCCCACACACACTGTCACACACACTGACACACACACACACTGTCCTCCCATACTGTCTGTGTAGTGTTTCGTTCATAGCCATGAACAGCGCACGTGTCTGGATATGAAGAGAGCATTGCACATGGCTCATGTAAACACAGCAGGAACGCCACAGCCTCTTCTTTGATACCCGGTCCGATGCACATGTGCAGTGCTTCCTTGTGATCCTAACACAGCAGTGATATGCTGGGCATTCCTAACACTAACAGGCAATGTGCAGGCAGGAGTTCTGAGGCTTGGAAGTGTCCTGATGAGCTAGTAGGGGGGAAAAGACAAAAACAAACCCAAAATACAGTAAGTCTGATAAATCAAAACAATTGCAAACACATCAATAAAGGGAGCAAAAGACCTCACACCAAAACCTGCATTCATTTTAATGTCAAAAAATAAAAAAAAGTTAAGAATAGTGGTGATATTAATCATAGTGTAATTGAATACACAATTGATAATCTGCCTATGATTTAGCCCCTAGGTAGGAATAGAGGTGGGATGAGACATTCATAACCAGGGAATAGATCTCCACAGTGACACACACTGTCACACACTGATACACACTGACTGTCTCACACAGTCAAATAAACACACATACACACAGAGACACACTGTCTCTTTAAGGGAGCTTGCCCTTGGAAGACGGAAGCAGAAGCAGGAAGCAGAGACCGGGAGAAGAGCTGACAGCTGCCAGGTAAGTGCTGTGTGCGGTTGCCGCTGCCCCACCGGGTCTGGGAACGCTGGGAGAGTTCTCAGCTTTCCCCCTCCGGTGGAAGCGATTGCACTGATGTGGCGGCCATTTTTTTTCCGCGACCCTGTTAATAACGCGGTGGTCTTGGGTGGCCCCCGAGGACCGCGCTATAACGGAGTTAAGCTGTAATTGGCGGGTTTAACACATTTACTTCCAAGAGAGACCTGTTAAAGTGTTGATAAATATCTGTACTGTATGTAAGAGAGAGATGTATGAATAAGATATAAGATGGCCGCCGGCCCTAACACCGCACATGAAAGCACGAACCTCACAAGCGAGACATTTGAGCAAAGAGCTAAAGCGGTGACAGAGACGGGCGATCCCGTGTTCCCTAATCACCCACTGCAGGATAAAGAAGCTATTCCTGATATAAAAAGTCACATCGCCATACGCGCAGAGATTAAGGGGAACTCTGGGGGACTTCGCAGCATTAAAGGCCATGACAGCAGCCCTGACACAGACACACAGAGATGCTGGTGAAACGTACTGTACCCATCTAGGAAATAGATCCCATTAATACGTCTGTCAGAAGTCATCAAGGGGACAGACTATACCCCCTATGGTATCCTGTTCGGGTAAAATAAGGAAATATCATGTTGCGCAATTTTTATAGAGTTATATAAAAATTGATGATTTAAAGTCCCCCTATTTTAATTGTACCAACATGTTAGGCATATGGGGATTTTCATCTAACACGCCAGAGACACAGGGAACGCTTAATTTGTAAGTACTGTCGTTTAGAAATGTATGGCAGGAAAGTCCTGCAAGGTGACAGCGCATATTCAGCAAAGGACTTCTAAAGCATCCTGCTGGTTCAATGCCAGGGGGTCTGGAAAAAGTCCATAGTTGAAAGGCTCCCACTCAGAGTGTTAAGTTGGGAGGGGTAATTCAAGTATTCTCTATCTTAGTAATGTCCAAGCAAATGGGCCAGATGTCGGGCCAGATGTCCGGCCAGCTCAGAAAAAATGTCGCCAGGTAAAGGGGGCCAGGTCAGGTATGCTAAGCAGCAAAGGTTCACGTATACGCCCTTAGCAAACTAAGAAGCCCCTTTGCCGGGTTTTACAAAGTATTGGCAACTCCGGGACAGGTGGGGAATATTATTCCCACGGAGTAGATTGGTTGCACGGGTTAAGTATAGGACTGTGTAGTGTATAAGAAACCATGCAGCCCATCGGGAACCAGTTCCATCTAAGATTCATCATGAAACAAGATTAATCTAAGCTGCATTTTAAGACTTTACACCATCGTAACCAAAGTCAAGGGTTCATAAGAAGTAAGGGTCCAGATCCTATACCACAGCGGCAGAACTAAGGAAGCAGCTCCGGCGGAGTAACAGCGGTTGTGAGAGGCGCCACTGACCAAAGTCTGTTTCCAGCTCTATTTGCGCACAACTCCCTCTCCTGGGAAATTGTGCCTAGAGACTATTTCTAAAGATTTCGTTTTGGGAACAAGATTTTTCGTTTGCCCCTGTCCCAGTAAGTGTATTTTGAGTGTTTTTGAAAACTAATGTGTGTGTGTGTTCATTCTGTAAATAAATCACAATTTATTTTGCCTCTTTGCTTTGCTCAATCAAAGGATCCGGGTATTAAGGTGTTAAAAGTGCTGGTCTCCCGTGACACTGGGGATGTTTATGGCACAAACATATTCCACATTGCAGTGCAATGCTGGCATGTAACAGCAATAGGGTTTATAAGGGCATAATATGGGCATGATATACCACTGTGCCACATCTATTGGTTTATTGGCATTTGTAATGTGTTTTTTTTCTATGTAATGTGTTTTATTTTGGGTGTGAGTCAGTGGTCCAGGTGCTCAAGTACTAGGTCCAGAATATGATAATAATCACTACAGTAGAGGCAATGTTTATTCTAACATTTGCTGTAAACTAGCCGGGTTACATTCTGGGTATGTGCTGGGTATGTTCTGGGCTAGTTTGAGGCACGTTTAAGGCATTTCTGCATTGACTAACGACCCATAGGATTAACACAGCAGGGATCCCTGGGAGTCCAATTCAGTTTGAATGGGACTGCCAGGGACCCCCGCTGTTAATCTGATAGGCAATTAATCAATGCAGAAATGCTGGGGCTAGTTTAAGGAAAGTTTAAGGCATGTATTCAGAATGTACCTGGGTGTTTCCTGGTTTTTTTGGGGAATTGCCACTGGTTTTTGTTCGAATAAGAGTTGCCTCTACTGTATGTGATAATCAGGAGACACAGATATCTAAATCCACAATAGCAATAATAATGAAGATGAAAGTCAGGGGTGGGTCTGATGAAATTCTCTTGAGTGAGGAACAAATGTTTTCCTGAAGGCGGTGAGTGGTACAATTATTATACCCTTCCCCTTCTCATTAGGATAGTCCTCAGAATAGCAATAGCCAATTTAGTACTCACTGTATCCTCCCCAATCTGTGTCTCCTTAAACGTGGAGCCGTAGTAGAGTTCAGAGATGTCCAAGACAGAGAGCAGGGTCATGAGAATAAAAAAAATAATTTATTAAAGTATACATTTAAATGTTAATGTTTTTTAGATGTTTTATTTTTGGCCTGTTCTTTTAAGCTTGCACATTTAGTGCTATAGTGGCAAAGCATGCCCATATTATATGGGCATGCTTTAATACTGTGCCAATCAATGGGTAGTGGGGATAGTGGGTGGGTGGTTATGCCTCCCGGGTGGGTAGTGGGGGAGGGTGGGTTAACCCCTTAATTACAATATTACTTATAAATCGCTAAAGTGATTAAGGGGATAGGGGCCATTAGATTGTATTTTTTTATTATACTGTTGTTGACAAAGGAGGACAAGGACTGTGATGATGAGGATAGCTTTCATCTGGCAGGGGTGAGTGCAAGTTTTATTTACTTTATGCCTTTGCATTACACGGGCAATGGATGGAAGGAAAGTAAACATAATATGTTTACATTATGTTTTATTTTAAATGGGCAAATGCACTATTATCCATATCTGGATAATAGTAAATTTGCCTATTACTGATAGGTATTGCCAGTTAGGGTGGCAACCTCCTACTTAATAATAGCATCTTCCACACAGGGGAACTTGTCTGCTTGCAGGATGGTTGTGACAACTCTAATACAGAGTGCTTTTCCTGGTAATGTACAGGTTAATAAAGGCTTCAATCAGACTTAGAACTTTGCAACTAATATTGACAGATTTACTATAAATCATTCTTCCTGTTATTACACAGGTTATTAAGAATTTATATTAGCGTTAGGGACCCCTGAATTGTGGTCTGCCATGCAGTTGGCTCAGGGGCTTACAACAATTTTGTCCAAAAATGTCAAACTAAAAGACCATTTTACTTAATAGATATTTATACATATATATTTAGGCACTGTACCGTGTATGAGTTTCACTGGATGTGCTAAAACTGAGCTCTGTCTGTGTTTTATGTTTTGTCTCTGGTTTTAAATATATATTGCCATGCTCAGTAGCACTCCTCTGTGACACTCATATGCTTATATATATGTTGTGGTTATTTTGGGGGTTCAATAGGAGCTTGTTAGGTGTCCAGTATATTTTACAATTGTGTTTCAGCTAGTCTTGGCTGAGTGGAGGGTGGCAACCTCCTACTTAATTGAAGCTCACCCCCTCCCACATTTAAATGGTTAAGGGCTCACTCCATAGCATCTTCCACACAGGGGAACTTGTCTGCTTGCAGGATGGTTGTGACAACTCTAATACAGAGTGCTTTTCCTGGTAATATACAGGTTAATAAAGGCTTCAATCAGACTTAGAACTTTGCAACTAATATTGACAGATTTATTATAAATCATTCATCCTGTTATTACACAGGTTATTAAGAATTTATATTAGCGTTAGGGACCCCTGAATTGTGGTCTGCCGTGCAGTTGGCTCAGGGGCTTACAACAATTTTGGCCAAAAATGTCAAACTAAAAAACCATTTTACTTAATAGATATTTATACATATATATTTAGGCACTGTACCGTGTATGAGTTTCACTGGATGTGCTAAAACTGAGCTCTGTCTGTGTTTTATGTTATGTCTCTGGTTTTAAATATATATTGCCATGCTCAGTAGCACTCCTCTGTGACACTCATATGCTTATATATATGTTGTGGTTATTTTGGGGGTTCAATAGGAGCTTGTTAGGTGTCCAGTATATTTTGTAGTTATGTAAACAAAAGATGTCAAATTAATATTTGCCAGGACCCCGACCATGTTTATTATAGAAAATAGGAACAATCCCCTAACTGGTGCTACAAAATATCATAGCATGTGTAGTATAACAGAAATCCATCCGAGTAGCTCAAGGCAGTGTGAAAAATAATGAATCTAGCTCACTAATAAGCCCCATAAGATAGGACCAAATGCATGAAAGAAAGACTGTACTACCAAGGGTAAGTAGTGTAGAAAACAACACTCACCCTGAATTGGAGCACAAGTCCCTTGTCCGATGGTCTAGGCGGCTGGAGTAATAAGAAAGAACACAATGGCTGCCGGAGAAGAGTCCATGAAAGCAAATAATAAATTAAACTCACAATATAGGCGTGAGCTGGGTCCCGGCGGTGCGTGCTTCAGTCCGGAGGTAAGTATAGCAAAAATCGGGTAAGGGCTGATCACTGCAGAAAATAGGGCTGGAGGCAGATGTCCAATAAAAAGTATTTATTTAAACAGCAGAACAAAAAATACAAGGTCCTCTGACGCGTTTCTCGCCCGACGGGCGCTTTATCAAAGAGTAATATATTATTTACAAATCTTGGGGACGGCGATGGGGACCACATTTGCCCCATCGTTTGCTAATTTATATATGGGACAGTGGGAGTCTCTTGTGGTCTTTGGATGTCCACCTCCACAGCTTAAACTGTGGAGGAGGTACATTATGACATCATCATTGTCTGGGAGGGGAGTGAAGAATCATATCTTGACTTTGTCTCCCTTCTGAATGTAAATTAATTTAATTTGAAATTCAGTGGTGAAAATAGTGATGTTAGCATTCACTTTCTCGATTTGGAGATTTATATTGAAGCCAATACAATTCAAACTAGAACCCATTTCAAGGTCACAAATGTCAATTCATATTTAGATCCCCTTAGCTGCCATGATAAAAGATGGGTTCAGAATATCCCATTCAACCAATTTTTGAGAATAAAAAGGAATGACTCTAAGACAAAGGACATCGATGAACAATCTTCATTCCTCAAAAAAAGATTTCTCGATAAAAAATATAATGAGGACTTGATAGATTCCTCACTAGTAAGGACGAAAAAAATCCAACGGGAATCTCTACTCAAATACCATCGTAAAAAAGCTAAAGGGGACAATAAGAAAAAGGAAGCTATACCTCTTTTTATAACTCAATTTAGTGGGATGCAAAGTAATGTGAGAGTGTTATGTAAACATTGGAATGTACTTAAAATGGACCCTATATTAGGACCCCATTTGAAATCAAAACCTGGTATAGTGTTCAAATGTGCACCTAATCTGAAAATCCTACTGGCTCCTAGTCAGGTTGTTAGAAACACTAAATCATTTGGCGATATGAAAACACGCCTAGGGATTCTAGGCACATATAAGTGCGGCAAATGCAAGGCGTGCAATCACATCACAAAAGACAAAACTGTTACGTCTTTCGCCACCAATCATGTTTATAACACTAATGGCTTCATTAACTGTTTGACAACGCATGTGGTCTATGTTTTACAGTGTAGCTGTAATTTACAGTACATTGGTAAGACTAAGAGACCATTTAAAATGCGTATGTTGGAACACTTGAGAAGTGTTAAAAATATACCAAAAACCTTAGCGAAAGGTATGCCCCTCACCCCACTGTTAAAACACTTCAAAGAAGTACATAACAATGATCCCAGTTGTATTAGATTCAAGGGATTGGAATGTGTACCATTAAATATTACACAGGGTAACAGAGATCTCAACCTATTGAAACGAGAACAATATTGGATTTACACATTTCAAACTAGGTATCCCACTGGTTTTAATGAGTTAATTGAACTTACTCCGTTTTTGAAATGAATATGCAATGTGAATGTAATGTTTATTTAGTAACTTCATTATGTTTATTGTGTATGTTGTTTTTTTCCCTCCTTTTTCTTTTTATTAATATAAATTGTTTATGTGTATGTTGAATTCTAGGCATGTTTGGTATGTGACATGCTTTGTATCTAGAGTTCAGCAGTGAATGAGTTAACAAACATATTTTCTTGACTTTGGGATACAATGTCCGCATTGTTTATATTGTATACATAAGTTGCTTTTCTTGCTCGTTTTTGGTAAGAACTGCTGCCCTTATAAAGTTATGGGTTTCCCTCGGGAAGACACACACGTCTGGACCCCACCTACGTCAAAGACCACTTTAAGCCCGGACGAAGCATAGGTTCCTATGCGAAACGGCCCGTCGGTTTTAGATGACGTCATTCCTTTGACGTAGGTGGGGGCGACCAGGATGATGCCAGGAGCTCCGGTGTACCGAGTCACCTAACAGCCACGCGGCGGAACGGGTAGTATCAGATATTGTTTCTGACTTACGCATTTATTATGCCGGTTATACTGCCCTATATGTAGAGATACAGCATTAGGCACTGCATCTGCGGGAGGCTACTAATACAAGCGGCTCCCTATCAAGGGGATTAATTGCATACCTATATGTATCCCGCCAACATCAGTGTCGCGTATTGAACATAGATGCATAGGTACACATTATTTTTGCTCCCTTGTGTCAATCTGGGACACCAGTAGCAATGATGTACACCATTAGTGTCATACTGGTCTAAGTATACTTCAGCTGATTGCAGCTGCCTGAGAGTACACCGTTAGTTTCTTCTGGTGATTTGAGACCTGTATCAGTCAGTTTCCTAAGTGTTGTATATACTAGGAATCAATATACACATTGAATATACCTGATACATGAGAACCTTTCTGCCCTGGTCACCACCTACCGTATTTTTAACACACTTCTCCCCCTTATCCCACACCCCTTGATGTTCCTCTCCCTTTGTATATAATAAAACTTTTTTGTTTTGCGTTGCGTAGCACAGGGCTATTGGCCCGGGACATATTGTGTAGTCCCCCCCTTATTCATTTCTCGTGAGTGCAGCCCTGGGTTTCTTGCTCCACTGGGGGCTCATACCCCTTTTGGATTTATGTGTTCGTATCAGTTTTACCCTATGCACCATGAGCTAATCAGACTTTAAATTGAATAGTTGGAGAGCGATAAGCATTTGTGTGTTTGTTATGTTTGGTATGTGACATGCTTTGTATCTAGAGTTCAGTAGTGAATGAGTTAACAAACATATTTGCTTGACTTTGGGATACAAGGTCCGCATTGTTTATATTGTGTACATAAGTTGCTTTTCTTGCTCGTTTTTGGTAAGAACTGCTGCCCTTATAAAGTTATGGGTTTCCCTCGGGAAGACACACACCTCTGGACCCAATATGTACTAATTCCTAGCCCGGTAATTGATTGGCTGTGGTACAGTGAAATACGCGCTTGTGACGCTGTGCGTGACTCCTGACGAAGCACGTAGTGCGAAACGCGTAGAGGTCACGACAGGTCACTCTGCGCGTATCCTGACAGGCTGAGACGGCGTTTGCAGGGAGCCTGGGCGGTGGAGAGATCTCTGCGGTGGCGTGATCCGGATCCTTGTACGCTCGCCGCGGAACCCGCTCTAGGCTTCAGTGTAAGTCTCCGTCTCCCGCTGTCAGTCTCGGGTAGTTGTTTAACTATATTTTAGTTTTAATCAGGATTATTTGTTCTGTTTTTCTTTTGAACACTGCCCCTTTTTTATTATTTTTATTTTCATACATTGTGTGTTATGTTGCTTGTAGATTTAGGTCTACTGGTTAGAATTGATCTATCCTATGGTTTGTGTTCATTGTAACCAAACTTAGCTTTGTGACGCATTGTACTGAGGTGGGGTTGGATCCCCTCAGTTTAGTTTTAATTGTTATCAATAAACATTTTACCATTTTTTAATTTCCGGTGCGCATTGTGTGCATTTTTCTTTCATAAAACATTTCTTTATATTTTTTTTTTATCAAACTGTACCCACGTGTCACTTTTAGTGGGCTATCCATGACAGGACCCCCCGCCCCGCCCAATTAAGTTCGGTTTGAAGTGCAGCCCCCACCCATGACAAGCCTGGACCTGTCGCAACCCAATATATGGCATTTTTAAACTCAAGTTTGACCTTTTTAACCCCTGAAGCACTAGATGGATTAAAATACATAATATCTCATGACATTATCATGACACATAGGAACATATTTACATTACCAACTGTTTGGCTCCTCCAATTGTGACTCCAAGGAACCTGAGTTCCAGAATCTTCTAGCTGAATATATATACCGTAGTGGTGACATCACTAATCACCAAAGTGGGAGTGGCTTAGTTTCTGTCAAGTCACCCTGTATCATGTGATGGGAGAGGGGGAGGTATGCTGTAAATATGTATTTCTGTGTCCCCTTAGTGTTTAAGGATAGTAACATATTTAACCAAGCCTGTACACCAAGGGATCTGGGTTTTGCTAGTTGAGTAGGGGCAGTGCTTGGGATGATAGGAGAGTGGGGATGGGTGGTACTCAGGTCTGGGATACATTGGCCCAAATAGCAGATCTATTGTCTGTTCCAGACACTGAGGCGCCTATCTCTGGAGATATACGGCTGGCCAGGGAAATTGTTGCTGAGTAGAAGCCCTACAGGTGCTGTACGAAGTGGCTGTTTTGAAATTCCCACACACTACGAAATTCCCAACCCTATGCCCTGTCCTTGCCGCATGGTTCAACCCCATGCCCAGATTGGGTGAGCCCTCACTCTGTGATTGGTTGGCAAACAGCATCCATGCTGTTATTGGTCTAATGTAGAAAATAGCTGAAGCGATCAAATGTAGGTGTATTGAACAAAAATAAGCCAAACCACTAAACCAGGGTACTAATAATTGACATAGTACTTAGTGTGAAATAGTATGGGTACTATCCTCCTGAAGACAGGTGGTAGATGGTACAAGCCCACTCACCCTCAGTCTCATCGGCAGGTTCCCCTGAAAATAAGCAATACTCACATCCTGGTAGTAGGTAGGCAAGCTGTGCAGCTACAAATATGCAATATAGGAAAAAGGAGACCAAAAGCGCACCAGCACAAATGGAGCAGGAAGGACCCAAAACAGAAAATAATTAAAAGGGCACTTTAATGTGACAAAAGACCCATCCAACACGTTTCGAACGTCACAGCGTTCTTTTTCAAGGATAAAACACAATGTAATAACATCCATTATATACCCTCTTACCTGTGGGCCGTTTCGCGCCAAAAATCGGAACCTGATGACGTCATGATGCTACGCGTGTCATCGCGCATGCGCAGAGCGACTCAGTGCCGATCTAAGGGCAAAAGGAAGTCCCACAGACAGTGTGGCCATCTTGGATAAGGGCAAGTCATAGGAAATCACTACCCCACTAATACTAAACATCCCTACAAGACATATATACAGTGCTACTCACTGGGCATGCGCATTGCGACGGAATAAACATAAACAAAGCTAAAATGCAAATGCTAAGGAATACAAATAATAGAAAAGGGAAAAAGCATAAGAAAAATTGAAAAAAACATATTAAATTACAACTTATACTGACACATAAGGGAAGAATAAGAATATAGAAAGCATATAAACATCATTTGGAAAATAATATGTGACAACCAAATAACTTAAAAACATACATGTTAAAACATAAATACTGCATAACACAGATTGTAAATCTAAATCCTAGGAACCAGGGAAATACAACAAATATCATATATAACGCACATTGTATAGAGTATTATCAACACAATACATCAAAGAACCGAGTTTATGATAAACTTTATAAGATTTTATTTCTAAGATTTTATTTATAAAACTTATAAGATTCAAAGGGCTAAATTTGATCAAACCTTATTAGCTGAAACCTTATCAGCTGACCGTGATTGACCTAAAGTACAATCGATTGTTTAAAAATTGTCAAACATTACAAGAAATGGGTTAACTGCCAGTCAATATTCAGACCCATAGGGAAGCGTGTTTGGAGAATGAAAATCCAATATGCCTCCCTATGGTTCAGAAGGTTGACATGATCACCTCCTCTAGATTTACAATTAACTGATTCAATTCCCAGGAAGGAAAAATTGCTTGTTCCTCCCTGACCACATTCCGTGAAATGTTTAGAAACAGGATGATTGGTGTCTTTCAATCTTATGAGCCTCAAGTGCTCTAACATCCTGACCTTAAGGGCCCTAGTCATTCTCCCCACATACCTCTTGCCACAACCACATGTTATGAGATAAACCACAAATTGACTTTTACAATTTATTAAACTGTTGATCTTATATTCCTTATTCTTTTATTTATTCACACCATGTGGCTGTGGCAAGGCATACTGTAGAAAACTTTTTTGCCGGCTTCATGTGTTTGCATACACTACAAGAGCCACATTTGAAGGAACCCCTGGTGATAAAAGGTCTTGTAGACCCAGAAGTATTAAGTTCACTTGGTGAGACATAAGATCCAATTGTTCTCGCTCTACGGTATACAAAAGTAGGACCAGGTTCAACATATTTTTTAAGTACAGGGTCCATGGATAGGACATTCCAATGTTTTGAGATTATGGAGTTAATCTTTCCTCTTTGTTTATTAAACTGTGAAATAAAAAGAGGACATTTATTTTTTGACTTTACCAATCCATGTGTACCCTGTTTATTAACAATTGTCTCATTAGTATTGACAAGGCGAGAATCCCCAATTGAATGTGCGGGCAACAATGATGCCCTCTCTGTTTGTACTGCATTATTGAAAGCAATTGCTATATGGGATTTAGGGTATCCCCTTTCCAAAAACCTCTTCGTAAGTTCCTCAGACTGAGAAAGGAAACCACTGAATGTGGAACAGTTCCTTCTCAGTCTGAGGAACTGTCCCTTGGGTATAGCTTTTATGATATGAGATGGATTGCAGCTGTCCGCCCTAAGAAATGTATTTCTAGCGTTTAACTTCCTATATACATCCGTTTGGATTTTTTTGTCTATATCCACAAATAATTGTAGATCCAGAAATTCAATGTGATGAAAATGAAAATTTAGTGTAAATTTTAAGTTGTAAATATTGTCATTAAGATAAGATACAAAAGCGTGAAGTGTAGAGACATCCCCTCTCCAAATAATAATTAAGTCATCCACAAACCTTTTATAAAAAACAATATTGTGACGAAAAGAATTGGTGCTTGAATATATAAAGAGTGCTTCCCACCACCCCATAAATAAGTTTGCAAAAGAAGGAGCAAAACTTGTGCCCATAGCTGTGGCAATTAATTGCAAATAAAACTTATTATTAAATGTCAAGAAATTGTGCGTGAGTAAAAAATGAATAGCGTCCAAAATAAAAGCCGACTGAAAAATTGAAATTTCTGGTATCTCATTGAATTGGCGGACAGCTGCCATCCCATGATCATGTTGTATAACTGAATACAGAGAGGTAACATCAAGTGTTACCCACAAGTAATGATTACCCCAATTGACATTTTTGATCTGATCAAGAAGATCACCAGAGTCCCATATAAATGAGGGCAACTTCCTAACAAATGGCTGAAGAAAACCATTCACATATCTTGGTAGACCATCTCCCAAAGATCCAATGCTAGAGACAATTGGACGACCTGGAGGGTCGACAAATGTCTTATGGATCTTTGGGAGATGGTGGAAGATAGGAATAATGGGATGTGATGGTATAATATATTTAACCTCTTCCTTGGATAAAACTTCCATAATAACACCTGAGTCAACCAGTTCTGTAAGGACATCCAAGAAGTGAGGAGTGGGATCGTCGGGTAGTACACGATAGGACCGGCCATCATCCAGTTGGCGTAAAGCCTCCCTGATGTAACCGTCTCTACCCTGCACCACCACCGCACCCCCCTTGTCCGCACTCTTAATGACCAAAGCATGATTATTTTTCAAAGTTTTTAAAGCTAAACGTTCATTTTGATTCAAATTGTCATGATCTATACGTGAGAGGGAAAATCCCTGAGCTAGAAGACGAAGGTCCCTAATGACCAAATTTTCAAACATAGTTAGAAATTGACCCTTAACATGAGTGGGGTAGAAGATAGAGCTCTTTTTTAGGCCCGAATTCCATTCTGAGAAAGTAGGAATACTAATATCATCAGAAGTCTGTTCAGACAAAAGATCATTCGTATCTTGCAGGGTACAGAAATCATTAAATGTATGTAAAGCAATAGATACCGGAGGAACAGAGTCAGATGAGGGGACATCACTCTCGATAGCGAGTGGTGGCCCCGTGTTATGCAGTATTTATGTTTTAACATGTATGTTTTTAAGTTATTTGGTTGTCACATATTATTTTCCAAATTATGTTTATATGCTTTCTATATTCTTCCCTTATGTGTCAGTATAAGTTGTAATTTAATGTTTTTTTCAATCTTTCTTATGCTTTTTCCCTTTTCTATTATTTGTATTCCTTAGCATTTGCATTTTAGCTTTATTTATGTTTATTCCGTCGCAATGCGCATGCCCAGTGAGTAGCACTGTATATATGTCTTGTAGGGATGTTTAGTATTAGTGGGGCAGTGATTTCCTATGACTTGCCCTTATCCAAGATGGCCACACTGTCTGTGGGACTTCCTTTTGCCCTTAGATCGGCACTGAGTCGCTCTGCGCATGCGCGATGACGCGCGTAGCGTCATGACGTCATCAGGTTCCGATTTTTGGCGCGAAACGGCCCACAGGTAAGAGGGTATATAATGGATGTTATTACATTGTGTTTTATCCTTGAAAAAGAACGCTGTGACGTTCGAAACGCGTTGGATGGGTCTTTTGTCACATTAAAGTGCCCTTTTAATTATTTTCTGTTTTGGGTCCTTCCTGCTCCGTTTGTGCTGGTGCGCTTTTGGTCTCCTTTTTCCTGTTATTTGTCTAAACCCAGATTCCATACTTTTCTATGGGAATGGGAAACTATGTAATGCGCAGCCAATAAGAGTTCATCCTGGAGTTAGCGTGGAAGCTAACAAAGTGGTGTGCTGTGCTGGAGACCCCCCAGAACGAGGCACGGTGATGATCCGAGTGGGAGATTTAATCTTGCAATTCTCCAAATAGCATCCCAGAGGTATTGAGACCAGAATTCTTGTGGACATGGAAGTACTCCTTGGTACGCCTACCAAAGCCACGCCCAGATCCTACTTAGCTAGGATTCTCCCTGAAATCCGATTTGGTGAGTGCAAGCTCTTTCTGTGCTTTGTGTTGTGCCTGTTGGCTCTGGCCAAATAAATATACTTTATTGAACAATAGAGAGCGCTCCAAGCATGAGTGCCGGGTGTCCTCCGATTTACGCAAGCGCGCACAGGGGGGAGGGGGGGCGGCGTTGCGGGCCAGCTGAGCGCGCGTGGAAGTATAGTTTTTTGTTTTGGTAAGCGCCGAACGCGGGTCAGCGTGTGCCCACGCACGAGCACCGTGCGCACTGCTTGAGCGGGAACTTACATATTTATATATATGTTAACGCGGCAAGCGCCGCCCACTCAGCGCTGGTGGGGACGCAGCCTAAAGCATATTGACAAATAATTTTAAAGGATCAACAACATAGTTTTTTACTCTACTCCAATGCCACTATTATGTATTCTTAACACTATTAATACTATTCTTGACAAATCTTTCTCATAAGGTACTGGCTTCTAAATCCCCATGGATAAAGTATTACAAAATAAACAAAATTGATACCTACACTCTGCAGGTAAGAATAAAATATTAATGGAGAAAAAGAATAAACACATCTAATAATCAAATAAGTGAGGTGTTACTTGTTGAATTTTTTTTTTTTTTTTAAATACACATTTTATTAGCATACATTAAGATAAATGTAAAAAAAATGCATGTTATTACCCTTAGTTCTCTGTAAATGTGACAATAGATTTAATAAAGAGAGGTACAGTCCACAAAGTGTTAACAAACAATTCAGCAGCAAGCAGCAGTAAAATAAATGGGAGGGTAGTACAAGTTCCTACAACTTACAATATGAGTGAAGTTACTCCATGGGGACAGAAGGCAGGGTGCAGACTGGAGGAAACACGTTAGAGGTTCCTAGTTTTAATTTTTTTTAGTCATCATGCCTCAATAAACCTTTTTGATACTTTTTGAGTCCTGGCCTCCAGTTCTCCTTTTTGTACTTCTCCCCTCAAGAAAGCAGCAGCCAGGATGAAGAGTTGGATTTAACTGCAGTGACGGATCCGTGAATACTCGTGTTCTCATTTACTGTACATTGACTGTTGAAGACTTGCTGCAATTTATCAGGTTGGATATTGATCATCACTTCCCTACCAGTTACTGGGGTTTCATTCCAAGATCGGGTTTACGGGTTGGGCCACTGGTATTCCCCTTTATCTGTTTGTTCCCCTTACTTCGTGGACTATATCATTTGGATTATTCACTTGGCTTCTGTAGCAGCTTCAGTCCGTTCAATGAGTATCTTCATCTCTCTGCTTTAAAAGGTTATTTAGTTGTCTCACCCTCTTTTTTTACCCAAGTCCAAGGTTTTTGTAGCCCCAATTTTTGGAGGACTCGTTCTCTATTTTTTGCTACAACAAAATAACCAAGTACTAAGAAACACTCAGTCAGAACAATAGATTGAATAATGAGAGGTACAGCACACAAAGAGTTGGCATACAATTCAGCAGCAAGCAGCAGTAAAATAAATAGGAGGGTAGTAAAAGTTCCTACAATTTACAGTATAAGAGAAGTTACAGCCCGTGGGGGTGTAAGGCTGGGTGCAGAGGCAGGGGGCTACTGCACGGTCCAGTGTGTCCACGGGGAGAAAACACAGCAAGTGAATGGCTTCCCCATGAGTCTAAAACAAAATTGCAAGGAAGAGAGTTAAATATTTTCTGCCCCATTGTTCCCTATGGGCTTTTTGAACCTACAGGGACATTTGGGGTGGTTGCCCGCACACAGCAGATGTGAAAATATGAGGTAATCCAAAGCAAAAGGGGATAATGATTCTCTAAAAAAGGGTGTTGCTATTTCTGAGATCTAGGAAGCATCAAATTTCATCTCAGCAGGGGTCATGCAGCAAATGGCAGTGGAAAGTTACAGGACAGAGGAAACACTGCAGATGTCCTTTGGTGGATGGGATGAGGGGGAGGCTATACAGTCTATCAAAAGCAATACTGTATTGTAAAAACATTTTAACTTCTATTCCTTCCAAAATGAAGGTACCTGATGGCCAAAGAGGCCGCAGATTGGGCATAACTGTATTTAAGGGCTTCTTCCAACACATAAGGAGCTTAATGTCTTGAACTTTCTGAGAACAAAAATCCATGACTCTCTCAGTGACATTTTTAATGCTATATATTTTTCTCTGCGGTGTCTCTGATGTTTACCAAACTCTGAACTGTGGGTAAAACATTTCCCACATTAGGAGGAAATAGTCTCTTTCGTGTGTGAATTCTCTGATGTCTAACAAGATTTGACTTATCGGAAAAACATTTCTCACATTCAGCGCAAACAAATGGCTTCTCTCCTGTGTGAATTCTCTGATGTTTAACAAGATGTGATTTCTGGGAAAAAGATTTTCCACATACAATGCAAACACATGGCTTCTCTCCTGCGTGAATGTTCTGATGTGTTTCAAGATGTACGTTATTGAAAAAACATTTCCCACATTCAGAGCAAACAAATGGATTTTCACCTGTGTGAAATCTCTGATGTTTAACAAGAGTTGAGCTGTGAGAAAAACCTTTCCCACATTCAGAGCAAACACATGGCTTCTCTCCTGTGTGAATTTTTTGATGTTTAACAAGATTTGAGCTGTAAAAAAAACATTTCCCACATTCAGAACAAACAAATGACTTTTCTCCTGTATGAATTATCTGATGTCTGACAAGATATGACTTATGGGGAAAACACATCCCACATACAGAGCAAACAAATGGTCTCTCTTCTGTGTGAATTATCTTATGTCTAACAACATCTGCGTTCCTGGAAAAACATTTCCCACATTCAGAACAAACAAATGGTCTCTCGCCTGTGTGAATTCTCTGATGAATAACAAGATTTGACTTCTTGGAAAAACATTTCCCGCATTCGAAACAAGAAAATGGTTTCTCTGTTCTGTGACTTCTGTGATGTCTAAAAAGAACTGATTTATTGGAGAAGTGTTCCCCACATTCTGAGCAAGGAAACAACTTCACTCCCTCATGAATTGTCTGATGTTTAACAAGATCTGAGTTACTAGTAAAGCATTTCTGACATTCAGAGCACGTATACAGCCTCTCTGTAGTGTGTGTTCTTTGGTGAATTGTATAATCTGATTTATTATTAAAGTCTTTACCACATTCACTGCACTTATACTTCATTACTGACAAGTTTTTGTGAATTTCCTGGCCATTCGTGTTTCCTTTGTCCCACTTTTTAATATGAGCAGATGTATATTCATGTTCTTTCAGTTTATAAATGTGGGAGACCAAGGGATTTTCTTCTTCACGTGAGTCTGATTCCACAGCAATAATTCTGACAGCATTTGTCTGTCTCTTACTTGGGTTATTTTGCCTCAAGTAACTTGCTCCTTGATCACTTTTAACAACACTGTTATCTTCATTTACACTATCTTGTGAGCAAAGAGGAGGAGTGTGCCATCCTGCAGGTGTACTTCTGCTCATGGGTTTGTCTGTTGGAAATAAATGCACTGTGAGAAAAGAAGATAATTAATAGCATAAACATCATTTAACATTACTGGTTGAACATTTCAATTAGTATAAAAAAATGTCCCAAATTGCAATTCAAATATACTGTAAGCTAAAGAAGTACTGTGGCAAAATTGAAAGCAACTCAGGGGTTCATTTAAAATGTATATAGCTATTTTCTGCAAATCAATTTCAATAGATTTTGATAACGTAAATGTTCTAACCCTTCCGGAACACAGTGGGTTAAGCTGGCTGAGCTAAAAAAAATGTCACAGATGTATAATTGACCCTCAGAAATAGCACCCTGGAGACCACATCCAATACCAGGGACCAAAGTAAATGCCAAAAAGAATTGTTGTCCTGACTCCTTGTGGTGTGAATCAGACACAAATGTGTGCTGCAAGAGAATCCCTGACAATGCATTTCTGTGCTGTAAATGCCACACTTTTCAGAAACCTGCTGTGAAGGGAAATAATAGTTATATTGTTTTGAATGTTTAGATAATTATATAAATGATAGATTAAGATAATTAAGGTCATTAAGATTATTTCTCTCTCTCCATTCTCATCTTATTCCCTTACATGTGACATAGAGGAAAAGGGTGTGACCTGTGTCTGGAATGTGTAACGACTCCAGAAGTATTCTGGTGACATTGAGTGACAGATTAGAGAAACCCAGACAGAGTTTTTGGGATCCTCAAAAACAGTGTTTCTCCGCAGGGGTTTAGCGCCCCCTGGAGAGCCAAGGGAGGATCAAAAGGATGAGGAGCAGAGAGAAAGCATCAACGCTGTTAGGGGGGCTGGGCAGTTTCCTCCATTCTGATTGGCTACTGCTTCGGAATGCAGTAAATCAGGAGGTTTCATCTGGACCTTCACTCTACCTCAGATTCTTTTGGACATAACACCCGAGTCACGCCAAAAGGTGGCCCCTGAGAGTCTCTCCAATATTCCTTCACTGCTCCTGTCCACTAAGCCAGCATGCTATATAAAAACAAAAATGGCCCTCTATTCTCTCAAATATTGTGTGCAAAACAATACCGTGATAACAAACAATACAGTGATAATAAAGTGCATACAGTGAAAGTGATTCAATATTAAACTAAATCAAGTGATAAGGTGGAATAGGTAAAGTATCACTCAATCCCTTAGAAAGGACTGTTTCACGGTCCAGGTAAAAGATATCGCTGAAAACCAGGGGAGCGATGGTATATCTTTGAAAGAAAAACACTACATAGTGCAATATTGTATGTGCAATATAGTGAATAAGCAGAAGGCTCCCAATTGGCAACTCACAATATAGTGGACAAAAAGGAGCAGAAATCCAACTGTGGCAAAGATGATTCCAGGCTGGAGCAGGTAGGAGGAGATCAGATCTCAAAGAAGAGAAACACATACCATAGTGTAGATGGTAACAAAAAGCATTTATCCCACAAATAAAAATGGAGGCTTACAATATCCAAGAAATAACACAGCAGGGTAAGTGAGGTGTAGATGGTAATGGCTGAGTCGCGACCTCAGAATCTCAGCACACCAACGCCGCTGCGGATCTCTGTTCCGTATCCACGCTGGGACCGATACGTCACTTCCGGTCTCCCATCCTGCCGGGAAACTGACGTCACGGGATCTCCCAGCGCTGCCTCTCCTTCTCGATCTGAACTATAGGCCACGCTCTACGCATTTCGCCGTTCTGGATGACGGCTTCGTCAGGAGCCTCCATATTTATTCGAGTGATAAATGCTTTTTGTTACCATCTACACTATGGTATATGTTTCTCTTCTTTGAGATCTGATGTCCTCCTACCTGCTCCAGCCTGGAATCATCTTTGCCACAGTTGGATTTCTGCTCCTTTTTGTCCACTATATTGTGAGTTGCCAATTGGGAGCCTTCTGCTTATTCACTACTGTATATTGCACATACAATATTGCACTATGTAGTGTTTTTCTTTCAAAGGTATACCATCGCTCCCCTGGTTTTCAGCACTAAGCCAGCATGGACAGGGTGAACATCATGAGGAAAAGAGACACAACTTCAAAGACCTGGAGTTTGTCATCCTCTCCCCCTTGCATGTCTGCTGTAAGGGTCTGTGAGCTGTAAAGCTGACTTCCCTCACACCAAAGGGTGTCATCTATTTGCTGCTGTTACGAGCTGCTCTGTTATTGGTCTTGCATAAGATATTTCAGAAGCATTTCCATTTTCACACATTACCTGCTCTCACAGCTCTACCTCAGCATAATCCCATATACTTCTCCAATGCCAAATTCTTCAATTAAGCAGCCATCCAACAAAACACCTTCTTACCCCCCCTGTACCTAATGCTTCCACTAAACCTTCCTTATAAATTGTAATCTCCATGGGGCAGGGAGCTCCTACCTACTGTACCAATGTATATTTATGTGTATTTTATTGTATTCATCCTCCAACACTCGTACAGCGCTACGGAACATGTTGGTACATAGTTATAAACAGTGTTCGACAAACCTATACATTTGCTCGCCCCGGGCGAGTGGATTTAACCCCCGGGCGAGTAAATATTGGCCCAAGCAGCACACGTTTGGTACTAGGTGGCGAGTAGATTTTTTGGTGATTTGTCAACCACTGGTTATAAATTCTAACAACAACAATAATAATAATGTGTTTGGGATGCAGGGCCAAGAAGAGGAGGA
Source organism: Ascaphus truei (assembly GCA_036426205.1). Taxonomy (NCBI): domain Eukaryota; kingdom Metazoa; phylum Chordata; class Amphibia; order Anura; family Ascaphidae; genus Ascaphus; species Ascaphus truei. Next base: position 43,713 of record WSYH01003521.1, on the reverse strand, counting down.
AGCAGCATGAACAGGAGAAAGGTGTGAGCAGAGGATTGTTTATATATGTCCTGTGTATGTTTGTGTGTATCTGTTCTCCTTTCATATGTGTGTATATCGATGTTCCTGTTGTGTCTGTCTGTCCTGTGAGTATCTGTTCTCCTGTGAGGTGTGTCAGTATGTCCTGTGTATCTGTTCTCCTGTGGTGTGTGTCCACGGGAGGAGACAATGGTTCGACTGGGGGAGGCCGCAGAGCGTTGGCGCATTTCCCATTGGTCAATCCGTATGTCCCTTCCACCCAGCATCCCGAGCCAGTTTGGAATGCCCCCTCCTCTGACATCAGCCAAAGGATGAGCCCCTGTTCCTATTGGCTAGTGGGAGGAAATTCCCACGCTCTGCTTGGTCGCTCCTCCTACTTCCATGCTGGGGATAGCTCAGCGGAGTGTATGTAAGGAGATGCCCCAGTCAGAGAACCAGACCATCCGGTGGCTTGAGTCGATGATGCGCGGGCAGTCTTTTAAAAGTTGCTCTGTTACAAATAGCAGATCAACCGGCTTCATTTTTGGAGCTAAGAAAGCCTTCCCTGCAGAGAGTAAGTTAAGCGCCAGGTACAAGTTCTTATTTTAGACCGTAGTAGTCGCGGCTAAGATTTTTAGCCGAAAAGAGGACCAGGAAGCCCAGGTGGATATCCCTGTCAGGGTTAGCCTTCCGAAGCAGGCCCCCTGCACCTATTTGAGGCTAGTTTACGTTCCCAGACCCCAGAAAGTGTTTATTTCGCCTGTATTTTGTATATTCATTGTGTGTACGTGGGTTTACCCGAATAAACCTCATTTTATTCCACTACCTTGTTTTGCTTAGTGAATGATTCTGGATAAAAGGTGTTGAGAGTCCTGGTCTCCCGTGACAAGTTCTCACTAAAATAACTGACGACCTCCAAGCTGCTAAAGACAGAGGTCATTACACTCTGCTCATATTACTTGACCTTTCTACAGCATTTGACACCGTGGACCACCCTCTTCTCCTTTACATTCTCCATACTCTTGGCATTCGTAACAAATCTCTTTCCTGGATCTCCTCTTACCTCTCCCATCGCACTTTCAGTGTCTCTTTTGCAAACACCTCCTCCTCCTCTATCGATCTCTCTGTGGGGGTACCCCAGGGCCCTGTCCTGGGACCTCTCCTCTTTTCTCTGTACACACTCTGTCTAGGTGACCTAATTACATCTCCTGGGTTCAAATATCACCTCTATGCTGACGACACACAAATTTACTTTTCAACCCCTGACCTTACACCAGCTGTACAGACTAAAGTTTCTGAATGTTGCTCTGTGATATCATCCTCGATGGGCCTCCGCCTGTGAGGACTCGCCATCCTGATGGCCGGAACTCACCTATTCAGCCTTCTACATCTGGCACTCAAGTATTGTGGTCCCACAGCGGTTCCACTGCGCGCGCGGGGGACGCGCGATCAGCCTGCCCCTCCAGATCCGTTCCCAGTCTCCGCCCCTGCTTCGAAGACGGACATGCGCGGTGCGCGAGTGGCGCGCGATCAAGTCACCACCCCTTGACGTCAGTGACGCGTGGAAGACAGGCTTCCCCTGGACCCGCCTCCAGGCTCCGTTCCCATTCGGATGACGGGCATACGCGGTGCGCGATCGGATCGCCACCGTTTGATATCGGTGACGCGCGCGGGACGTAGCTCCACCCCTAGACCTAATCGGGCTGCACAATAGGGCGCACCTTCGTGACCCAGCAGCTTATCAGCCCGTTCCCTCTTGTTCCGCCCCTCTTCCCATTGGAGGTAGGTTCCTTAAATACCTGCTCAGCCCAGACTCTCATTGCTGAGCATAATCTTGTGTGTGACGCCGTGCCTTGCTGCATCCTGACCTTGTTCCTGATCTCCCTGCTGCCTGGTGGCGCGTGCACAGCTAAAAGCCGCGATCTGCGGTTTGTAGGAAGCGATGGGAGGCGCGGGAACATGGTCAAAATGGGGGTGGGGGGGCACTGGTCTACACTAGATGCGCTTCTATTGGTCCAACCTATCTGCCCTGCCAGTGGCTCCCTGCCCAACACGTGACCGCGTCGCAACACGGGGAAACAAAATTCTTGTCTTCTCTGCTGGCTGACGTGCCATCGCTCTGCGTGAGTGCCCACAACAGAAACCACTGGGGCCTGCCTGATAAGAGGTGAGTGTCTGGTATGCAGCGCTCACACCATCGCGTGGGCCGCCATCGCGTGTGCCACCGTGACCACTGGAAACCCGGCCTAAATCTGTCTCAGCGTCTCCCCTGCTGAAATCCCTCTCCTGGCTTCCTATCAAATCCCGTATCTCACATTCAATTCTCCTCCTCACTTTTAAAACTTTACACTCTTCTGCCCCTACTTACAGCTCAGCTCTAATTTCTCGTTATGCACCATCCCGACTCTTGCGTTCTGCTCAAGGATGTCTTCTCTCTACCCCCTTTGTATCTAAAGCCCTCTCCCACCTTAAACCTTTCTCACTGACTGCCCCACACCTCTGGAATGCCCTTCCCCTCAATATCCGACTAGCTGCCTCTCTATCCACCTTTAAAACCCATCTTAAAACACACCTGCTTAACGAAGCACGAGTAGCGCCGTGGATAATACTAGACACATAATACATAAAGCTTGGCCCCTTGCAGACGCGCATCCCAGAATGCCCTCCTACTGTCTCTGTGCATTCTTCCTACCTACAAATTTGATTGTAAGCTCTTCGGAGCAGGGACTCCTTTTCCCAAATGTTACTTTAATGTCTGAAGCACTTCTTCCCATTATGTGTTATTTATATTATTTGTTATTTATATGATTGTCGGGTGTATTACTACTGTTAACCGCTATGTACATTAATGGCGCTATATAAAGACATACATACAGCTCCGTGAGAGACAGGCATGACAACATCAAAGGTGCTCCTCTCATCCCCACACTCCGACACTTCCTGTAGCCTTCTCTCATGGAGCTGTATATGTTCTCCTGTGTGTGTATGTGTGTGTGTGTGTCTACTCTCCTCTGTTGTATGCCTGTCTGTTCCGTCTGTATCTGTTCTCCTGTAGCACACGTGTATGTTTGTGTATCTGTTCTTCTGGTGAGTACTGTATGTGTGTGTGTTATATATATAGCTATGGTGTGTCTGTCCTGTGTGCATCTGTTGTCCACTGTGTTTATGTGTGTATAACCTGTGGGTATCTCTATTTTGTGTGTATCTGCTCTCCTGTGTGTGTATGTATGTGTCTGTTCTGCATGCATCTGTTCTTCTATCTGTGAGGGTGTGTATCTGTTCTCCTGTGGTGTGTGTGTTTATCTATCTTGTGTGGATCTGTATTCATGTGTGTAACTGACCTGCGGTCTATGCCTCTGTGTCCTATGTGTATGTGTTCTCCACTGTGTGAATATCTGTTATATTGTGTGTGTGTGTATGTGTATCTATTGTCCTTTGTTGTGTCTGTCTGTCCTGTGTATATCTTGTCTTCTGTTGTGTGTGTATCTGACTCTCCAGTTTGTACCTGTCTGTGGTGTGTGAGAATCGGTCTGTCCTGTGCGTCTGTTCTCCCGTGTATCTGTCTGTCCTGTGCGTCTGTTCTCCCTTATCTGTCTGTCTGTGCGTTGTTCTCATACGGGTAACGGTCTGGTCTGTGCGTCTGTTCTCCGTGTATCGGTCTGGCCTGTGCGTCTTGTTCTCCCGTGATCGGTCTGTCCGGGCGTCCTGTTCTCCCGTGTATCGGTCTGTACGTGCGTCTGTCTCCCGTGTTGTATGCTGTATGTCCTGTGCGGTCTGTTTCCCGTGTACTCTTCTGTGGTCTCATGTCTATTTGGTCTCTGTTCTCCCGTGTATGCTGTCTGTCATGTGCTCTGTTCTCCCGGTACGTTGTCCTGGCGTCGTTCTCCGGTATCCGTCGTCCTGTGCGTTGTTCTCCCGTGTACGTCTGTCCGTGCGTCTGTTCTCCGTGTTGTTCCGGTCCTGTGCGTCTGTTCTCCCATGTATCTGTCTGTCCTGTGCGTCTGTTTCTCCCGTGTATCCGTCTGTCCTGTGCGTCGTTCTCCCGTGTATCTGTCTGTCCTGTGCGTCTGTTCTCCCGTGTATCTGTCTGTCCTGTGCGTCTGTTCTCCCGTGTATCTGTCTGTCTGTGCGTCTGTGTTCTCCGTGAACGGTTCCTGTGTGGTCTGTTCTCCGTGTATCTGTCTGTCCTGTGCGTCTGTTCTCCCGTGTATCTGTCTGTCCTGTGCGTCTGTTCTCCCGTGTATCTGTCTGTCCTGTGCGTCTGTTCTCCCATGTATCTGTCTGTCCTGTGCGTCTGTTCTCCCGTGTAACGGTCTGTCCTGTGCGTCTGTTCTCCCATGTAATGGTCTGTCCTGTGCGTCTGTTCTCCCGTGTATCTGTCTGTCCTGTGCGTCTGTTCTCCCGTGTATCTGTCTGGTCCTGTGCGTCTGTTCTCCCGTGTATCTGTCTGTTCCTGTGCGTCTGTTCTCCCGTGTAACGGTCTGTCCTGTGCGTCTGTTCTCCCGTGATCGGGCTGTGGCGTCTGTTCTCCCGTGTATCCGCTCTGTCCTGTGCGTCTGTCTCCCGTGTTATCTGTCTGTCCTGTGCGTCTGTTCTCCGTCTGTAACGGTATTGTCCTGTGCGTCTGTTCTCCCGTGTATTGTCTGTCCTGTGCGTTCTGTTGGTTCTCCCGTGTATCGGTCTGTCCTGTGCGTCTGTTCTCCCGTGTATCGGTCTGTCCTGTGCGTCTGTTCTCCCGTGTATCTGTCTGTCCTGTGCGTCTGTTCTCCCGTGTATCTGTCTGTCCTGTGCGTCTGTTCTCCCGTGTATCTGTCTGTCCTGTGCGTGTGTTCTACCGTGTGATCTGTCTGTACGTGCGTCTGTTCTCCCGTGTATCTGTCTGTCCGTGCGTCTGTTCTCCCGTGTAACGGTCTGTCCTGTGCGTCTGTTCTCCCGTGTATCTGTCTGTCCTGTGCGTCTGTTCTCCCGTGTAACGGTCTGTCCTGTGCGTCTGTTCTCCCGTGTATCTGTCTGTCCTGTGCGTCTGTTCTCCCATGTATCTGTCTGTCCTGTGCGTCTGTCTCACGTGTATATGTCTGCCCTTTGAGTCTGTTCTCCCGTGTATCTGTCTGTCCTGTGCGTCTGTTCTCCCGTGTATTGTCTGTCCTGTGCGTCTGTCTGCTCCAGTGTATCTGTCTGTCCTGTGCGTCTGTTCTCCGTGTATCTGTCTGTCCTGTGCGTGTTCTGTTCTCCCGTGTATCTGTCTGTCCTGCTGTGCGTTGTTCTCCCGTGTATCTGTCTGTCCTGTGCGTCTGTTCTCCCGTGTAAGGTCTGTCCTGTGCGTCTGTTCTCCCGTGTATCGGTCTGTCCTGTGCGTCTGTTCTCCCGTGTAACGGTCTGTCCTGTGCGTCTGTTCTCCCGTGTAACGGTCTGTCCTGTGCGTCTGTTCTCCCGTGTATTCGTCTAGTCGCTGTGCGTCTTTCTCCCGCGTATAGTCTGCTGTGCGTCTGTTCTCCCGTGTAACTGGTCTGTCCTGTGCGTCTGTTCTCCCGTGTATCTGTCTGTCCTGTGTCTGTTTCCGGTATATGGCTGTCCTGTGTGGCGCTGTCTCCGTGTATCTGTCTGTCCTGTGCGTCTGTTCTCCCGTGTATCTGTCTGTCCTGTGCGTCTGTTCTCCCGTGTATCGGTCTGTCCTGTGAGGGTCTCTCTATACAGTGTTTCTGTTTTCCTGTGATGTGTGTGTCTGTCCTTTTCATGTTTTCTTGTGACTCTATCCTGTTTATTTTTTTCTGTGACTGTCTGTCTTATTTGTGTGTGTGCGCGCGCGCGTGCGTAACAGTCTGTCTCGTGTGTGTCCTGTTTGCATGATTGTAAGGGTTTCGGTAACCGAGCATTATGAGTACGGGGAATCGATATAAAAAAGGTTGGGATCCTCTGCTCCAAAATATCCCGTCCTGAGTAACAGAGATGAGCCTCTGGTTGCCCGGCTCTGTAATTTGTTTTTTGTTCCTGACATAAACCTCACAATAAAAACACAAAGTGTAACTTGAGCTCCTGTTTGCTGGATCCAAACATGACTGACATCTCTACTAGAATAACAGAACACCTCCTCTTACCCAGTGAGCTGAGGTTCTGGTGATTCTCCATCATCACGTCCTTGTAACGCTCCTTGTGTCCTTCTAAATACTCCCACTCCTCCATGGAGAAATACACAGCAACATCATCACACTTTATAGGTACCTGAAACACAGAGAATCCCCCACTCAGTATCCAGATATAATAATTGGTCCTGTAAGAATCTCTTCCTTATAGAAAGCCAGGTGAGCAGAGAGGAAAATACAGATATATAGAACAAAGTTAGCTGAAGAAAAGGCTGAATGAAGACAGAAAGGTGGTAATATCTAACGCTGCCCAGCAGCCCTCACCTCTCCAGTCAGCAGGTGAATGATGATGTTGGTGTGTTCTAGGATCTTCTCAGACATCAGCTCCTTGTCACTGTTTCTCTCATGTATCAGGGAGTTAGTTGGATTCTCCATGATGGGTCTCTGGGTCCTGCAGAATATTTCTGGCACACAGGGACTGCTGCTGTCTGTGACATGCTCACCGTGCTTCTTCACAACAATATAATCCTACATATTGAGAGACAATAATAAATATCACTACGGTGCAGAGTAAGAGACACAGTTGATATGTCTCATGTTCCTGCAGATTTGTTGCTTTGCAGTAAGAGGGACGCGTCTCTTGTTAACAGCTCTATACCCAATCTATTCAGTGCCCTCCTCACCAATTCTGTCTATTGTATCACTGACATGTCTGCACCAAACTCACTGACTCCCCTGTGCCTCTATGAGCACAAAGATCATGAACTGTACAGATACTGTATAACATTATAAAGTATCATCCATTTAATAATATATATAATATATGCAGTGGGCCCAGGCTCTCCCTCTGCACAAACAGGTCTCTTCCTTTATCCAAGTACATTCAATCACTGGTTAATCCCCTCTGGTAAACTACATCCTTCTCTGACCCTCTCTCACTGTGCTCTCCTGCTGACCAATCGTGTCCTTATCTTGGGTTCTTGCTTTCTGTAATTACATGTGTCTCTGGATATTGCTTCTCAAGTACCTCACATATTAACGCTCTGCCGGTCCCTGCTGTAGTGAGGGAGATAAGAGTGGTGTCATTATGACTTTCTCCAGCAGCCCTCACCTCTCCAGTCAGCAGGTAGATAATCTCCAGGGTGTGATTCAAGATCCTCCCAGTCATCTGCTTCTTGTCCTTGTTCATCTTCAGTGAGTTATTCAGACGAACAAAGAATGGGCTCTGGTTCCTGTGGAAGTGTTTCACCGCTTAGTGACCTCTGCAGCTAGTGATATATATTGTACTTGCTTCACAGTAATAACACATGGGGGAGAGAGCGAGATGTATATGTGACCCTGCAGTGACAGAAAAGGATACAATTTAATTAGTGTCCCTCCTGTCTGTGTCACCCAGCAGTGGGAGGGACAGTGTTGATCCTAAATAATACGTTGCGTATTACTTTTTCAGTCCTCCTAGCGACCGTCCTTTATCAGGATATATTTTATGGAAGCGTTTGGACGATAAATGTTGCTCTGTCCAGCACTTTATAACGGGCTTATCTTCTTAACTAAAGACCATTTTGTAACTCTGAGGTCATCACGCCATCACCAATGTCAAAGAATATTTATTAGGTCAAATAATTCTTAACTGTAATCATCTACTATGACAGATCTATAAATGCGCTCATTACATTTTCATGAAAACGTTTTGATTTTTTGAAAGATATGCCAAAAAATAAAAGGAGTCCCGTTTTTTCTGAACAGTGTGTGTGTGTGTGTGTGTGTGTGTGTGTGTGTGTGTGTGTGTGTGTGTGTGTGTGTGTGTGTGTGTGTGTGTGTGTGTATGTGTATGTATGTAGAGGTATCGGTAGCGTGTTAGACGAGCTTAATAATCAAAAATGAATGGACGATACCATTCTGTGGTTAACAAACTGCTTTTATTTGTTCGAGCTTTCGAGATACACTGATCTCTCCTTCCGGCGGTGTTACAATGGATAAACTTGAAACCACACAAATAATCAAAAGATTATACACAGCCCCCTGTGGTTGCACTCAAGGTAGGTGACAAAATGAATGTGATGTCAATTCAACATTCGCTAGAAAATAGCCAAATCCTGGTATAGGATACACTACCAAAAGGTCACACTGAAATGTAAAAATAAAAAACTTTAATAATATATGCTATAAAAACCGACGAAACACTATAAAAATGCACAACAGTGCATGAATAAAATCCCCAAATGTGTTTGGTAACGGTACTATATGAACACAATGTGTTCCAAATATAGCTATTGGTGGAACAAACGCTATATATAAGGCTGCAAGGTAGATGGCGTCATCACGTTGACGCATGCGCGGCTTGTGCTTTGGAGTAACGGCAGCTCCTGACTGTACACGGAGCTAAACGGCTGCATGAGATTCACGAATATCAGGTCGTATTGTACCCAATTGGGTCCCGCGTTGATCACATTTTCCAGGGATTTGTTATTGCGCCCTTGCGGTGTGCTTTACCTGGGGTGTACAACTTTCAACGCGGGCATTGTTAGTATCCTCTGTGTACCCTGACCCGATTTAAGCTGGTTTAAAGGTCCTCATCGAGCAGGGAGGTACATAGGACCCAGCACTTTCCTTGGTGTGTATCCTTCCCTCTAACCTTATTTGTTTCTTTGAGGAGGTAAGTAGGAATTTAGACCAGGGTAATGCAGTTGATGTGGTCTACTTAGATTTTGCAAAGGCTTTTGATACGGTTTCACACAAGAGGTTGGTGTACAAAATAAAGAAAATTGGACTCAGTAATAATATAAGCACCTGGATTGAAAACTGGTTAAAGGACAGACAACAGAGGGTTGTCATAAATGGAACTTTTTCAGGTTGGGCTAAAGTCGTGAGTGGAGTACCTCAGGGATCGTACTGTGACCCCTGCTTTTTAACTTGTTTATTAATGACCCTGAGTTTGGGATCGAGAGCAAAGTCTCCATCTTTGCTGATGATACTAAATTGTGTAAGGTAATAGAATCAGAGCAGGATGTAATTTCTCTTCAGAAGGACTTGGAGAGACTGGAAACGTGGGCAGGTAAATGGTAGATGAGGTTTAATACAGATAAATGTAACGTTATGCATTTGGGATGCAAGAATAAAAAGTCGACTTACAGATTAAATGGAGATATATTGGGGGCATCCTTGATGGAGAAGGATTTAGGAGTGCTTGTAGACTGCAGGCTTAGCAATAGTGCCCAATGTCATGCAGTAGCTACAAAGGCAAACAAGATCTTATCTTGCATCAAACGGGCAATGGATGGAAGGGAAGTAAACATAATTATGCCCCTTTACAAAGAATTAGTAAGACCACACCTTGAATATGGAGTACAATTTTGGGCGCCAATCGTAAGAAAATACATTATGGAACTAGAGAGCGTGCAGAGAAGAGCCACCAAATTAATAAAGGGGATGGACAATCTAACTTATGAGGAGAGGCTAGCTAAGTTAGATTTATTTACATTAGAAAAGAGGCGTCTAAGAGGGGATATGATAGCTATATACACATATATTCAGGGACAATACAAGGAGCTTTCAAAAGAACTGTTCATCCCACGGGCAGTACAAAGGACTCGGGCCATCCCTTAAGGTTGGGAGGAAAGGAAATTTTCACCAGCAACAAAGGAAGGGTTCTTTACAGTAAGGGCAGTTAAAATGTGGGAATTCATTACCATGGACTGTGATGGCAATACAATAGATTGTTTCTAAAAAACGCACATAATACAGCTTTCCTGTGTGCCTGCGCTGAGAGCGCACACCACTGACAGCTTCCTGTGCCTGCTGTGCTGGATGAGAGCACACACACTGACAGCTTCCTGTGCTGCTGTGCGATGAGAGCACAAACACTGACAGCTTCCTGTTGCTGCTGTGCGGATGAGAGCGCACACTGACAGCTTCTGTGCCTGTGTGAGGATGAGGATGAGCGCACACACTGACAGCTTCCTGTGCTGCTGTGGGAGGAGTGCAGCGAAGATAATCACAGCTTCCTGTGATGACTGGCGGATGAGCAGAGCGATACTGACAGCTCCTGTGCTGCTGTGCGGATGAGAGCGCACACATGACAGTCCATCCTGTGCTGCTGTAGCGGATGAGAGCGCAGCAGCAGTACTGAAGCTTCCTGTGCTGCTGCTACGAGAGCGCAACATGACAGCTTCCTGTGCTGTGCTGAGATGAGAGGCACACACTGACGCTTCCTGTGGGGATGCTCTACGGATGAGAGCGCACACACTGACAGCTTCCATGTCTGCTGGGTAGCGGAGTGAGAGCGCAGATACTGACAGCTTCCTGTGCTGCTGTGGGATGAGAAGCGCACCATACTGACAACTTCCTGTGCTCTGTTGCGGATGAGAGCGACACACTGACAGATTCCTGTGCTGCTGTGGCGGATGATAGAGCGGCACACACTACAGCTTCCTGTGGCTGCTGTGCGGTGGAAGAGACACACACTGACAGCTTCCTGTGTCTGCTGTGCGGATGAGGGAGCGCACACACTGACAGCTTCCTGTGCTGCTGTGCGGATGACGGGGCACACACTGACACGTCCTGTGCTGCTGTGCGGATGAGAGCGCACACCCTGACAGCTTCATGTGCTGTGTGAGGATGGAGCGGCACACAATGACAGATCCTGTGCTGATGTGCGGATGAGAGGCACTCACATGACAGCTTCTGTGCCTGTGTGCGGATGAGAGCGCAGCATACTGACAGTTCCTGTGCTGCGTGTGAGCGCCGGGATTGAGAGCGCACACTGACAATTCTACTGTGCTGTGCGGATGAGAGCGAATACACTGACAGCTTCTGTGATGAGTGCGGATGAGAGCGCAACACACACTGACCGCTTGCTGTGCTTGCTGTGCGGATGAGAGCGACTGACAGCTTCTGATTCTGTGCGGAGAGCGCACACACTGACAGCTTCCTGTGCGCTGGGCGGATGAAGAGCGCACATACTGACGCTTCCTGTGTTGATGTGCGGAGAGCGAGCGACACACTGACAGCTTCGGGCTGTGTGGGATGAGAGCGCACACTGACGTCATGTGTGCTGTGCGGATGAGAGCGCACACTGACAGCTTCCTGTGCTGGCTGTCGGGATGAGAAGCACAACTGACAGCTTCCTGTGCTGCTGTCGCGATGATGAGAGCGCACATACTGACACTTCCTGTGAGCTGTGCGATAGAGAGTGCGCGACACTGACAGCTTCCTGTGCTGGGGCGGAATGAGAGCGACACATTACAGCTTCCTGTGCTGCTGTGCGGATGAGAGCGCAAACACGACAGCTTCTGTGGATGCTGTGCGGATGAGAGCGCAATCTGGACAGCTTCCTGTGTCTGCGGTGCGGATGAGAGGCACAACGAGACAGCTTCCGTGCTGATGGGCGGAGAGGAGAGCGCACATACTGACAGCTTCCTGTGCTGCTGTGCGGCATGTAGAGCGCAACACACTGACAGCTTCCTGTGCTGCTGTGAGGATGAGAGCGCAGATACTGACAGCTTCCGTGCTGCTGTGCGGATGAGAGCCCACATGACAGACTCACTGGCTGCTGTGCGGAAGGCGCACACTGACAGCGTCCTGTGCGCTGGTCGGTATGAGATGCACACTAATGACGCTTCCTGTGCTGCCGTGCGGATAAGAGCGCACTAACTGACAGCTCCTGTGCTGCTGTGCGGATGAGAGCGCACACACTGACAGCTTCCTGTGCTGCTGTGCGGATGAGAGCGCACACTGACAGCTTCCTGCTGCTGCTGTGCGGATGAGAGCGCACATACTGACAGCTTCCTGTGCTGCTGTGCGGATGAGAGCGCACACACTGACAGCTTCCTGTGCTGCTGTGCGGATGAGAGCGACATACTGACAAGCTTCCTTGGCTGCTGGGCGGATGAGAGCGCACATACTGACAGCTTCCTGTGCTGCTGTGCGGATGAGAGCGCACATACTGACAGCTTCCTGTGCTGCTGTGCGGATGAGACGACACACACTGACGCGTCCTGTGCTGCGTGCGGATGAGAGCGCACACACTGACAGCTCTGTGCTGCTGTGCGGATGAGAAGCGCACAAACTGACAGCTGTCCTGTGCTCTGTGCGGATGAGAGCGCACAACTGACCAGTTCCTGTGCTGCTGTCCGGATGAGAGCGCACAATAGACAGCTCCTGTGCTGCTTGCGGATGAGGAGCGCACCACTGCAGCTCCTGGGCTGTGCGGTATGGAGCGCATATGACAGCTCTGTGCTGCTGCGACTGAGAGCGCACACTGACGACTTCCTGTGCTGTGTGCGGATGAGGAGACGCGCACCAAACTACTGACAGCTTCGATGTGCTGATAGCGGATGAGAGCGCACAAACTGACCAGCTTCCTGTGCTGCTGTACGGATGGAGAGCGGCAGGATACGGACAGCTTCCTGTGCTGCTGTGGGAGAGGAGCGCACAATGAAACTTCCTGTGCTGCTGTGCGGATTGAGAGCGCACACAATGACAGCTTCCTGTTGATGCTTGCGGATGAGAGCAACACATGACAGCTTCCCTGTGCTGCTGTGCGGAATGAGGAAGGCACACACTGACAGCTTCCTGTGCGAGTGCGGATGAGAGCGCACACACTGACAACTTCCTGTGCTGCTGTGGGGATGAGAGCGCAGATACATGACAGACTTCCTGTGCTGCTGTGCGGATGAGAGCGCACATACTGACAGCTCCTGGTGCTGCTGTGCGGATGAGAGCGCACCACTGACAGCTCCTGTGATCGAGTGCGGTATGAGAGCGCAAAACTGACAGCTTCCTGTGCTGCTGGCGGATGAGAGCGCACACATGAAAGCTTCCTGTGCTGCTGTGCGGCATGAGAGCGCACAATGACAGTTCTGTGCTGCCTGTGCGGATGATGAGCGCTACATACTGACAGCTTCCTGTGATGCCTTGTGCGGATGAGAGAGATACACTGACAGCTTCCTGTGATGATGTGCGGATGAGAGGCACACACTGACAGCTTTCCTGTGCTGCTGTGCGGATATGAGAGCGCACACGAAAGCTTCCTGTGTGATGTGGGGTTAGAGAGCCACACACTGACACTCCTGTGCTGCTGCGGATGAGAGGCACATTAGAAGCTTCTGTCTGCTGTGCGGATGAGAGAGCCAAATGACATGACCCTTCCTGTGCTGCTGCTGGGATGAGAGAGCCACACTGACAGTTCCTGTGTGCTGTGCGGGATAGAGAGCGCACACTGACAGCTTCCTGTGCTCCGCTGTCCTGGCGGAATGAGCGCGCACATACTGACAGATTCTGTGCGGCTGTGCGGATGATGAGCGACACACACACTGACAGCTTCTGTGCTGCTGTGCGGATGTGGAGCGCACACATGACAGCTCTCTGTGCTGCTGTGCGGATGAGAGCGCAGATACTGACAGCTTCCTGTGTGCTGCGCGATGATGAGAGCAGCACTACTGACAGCTTCTGTGCCTGTGCGGACTGAGAGCGCACTTGACAGCTTCCTGTGCTGCTGTGCGATGAGAGCGCACATACTGACAGCTTTCTGTGCTGCTGTGCGGATGAGAGCGCACACACTGACAGGCTTCCTGTGCTGCTGTGCGGATGAGAGCGCACACATGACAGCTTTGTGCTGTGCGGATGATGAGCGTCAGATACTGACAGCTCGTGCTGCGGGGATGAGAGCGCACATGACAGCTTCTGTGCTGCTGTGCGGAGAGAGCGCACATATGACAGCTCCTGTGTGCTGCGCGATGAGAGCGCACATACTGACAGATTCCTGTGCTGCTGTTGGGATGAGAGCGCAAACTGACAGCTTCCTGTGCTGCTGTGGGCGGAGAGAGCGCACAATCACTGACAGCTTCCTGTGCTGTGGCAGGATGATGAGCCCACACATGACAAGTTCCTGTGCTGCTGTGCGGGAGAGGCACAACTGACAGCTTCCTGTGCGTGTGGCAGGACACTGAAGTGAGGAGCGCACACTACGGACAGCTTCCTGCTGCTGCTGTGCGGATGAGAGCGCAGCATACTGACAGCTTCCTGTGCTGCGTGCGGATGAGAGCGCACACAAGACATCTGTGCCGCTGTGCGGATTGAGGCGCAAATGACAGTTCCGTGCTGTGCGGATGAGGAGCGACAACGACAGCTGCCTGTGTGCTGTGGAGATGAGAGCGCACATACTGACAGCTTCCTGTGCTGCTGTGCGGATGAGAGGCACACACTGACAGCTTCTGTGCTGCTGCGGATGAGAGCGCCACACATGACAGCTTCTGTGGCTGTGAGGATGAGAGCGAACATACTGGACAATTCCTGTGCTGCTGTGCGGATGAGACGCGCACAACTGACAGCTTCCTGCTGCTGCTGTGCAGGAGAGAGCGCACAACTGCACAGTTCCGTGGCTGCTGTGCGGATGAGAGCGCACATACTGACAGCTTCCTGTGTGCTGTATGCGGAGTGAGATGCGCACACATGACAGCTTCCTGTGCTGCTGTGAGGATGAGGAGCGCAAACTGACAGCTCCTGTGCTGCTGTGACGGATGAGAGCGCACATACTGACAGCTTCTGTGCTGCGTGTGCGGATGAGGAGCGCACATACTGAAGTTCCTGTGCTTGCGGCGATGAGAGCGAACATACTGACAGCTTCCTGTGCTGCTGTGCGGATGAGAGCGCAATACTGACAGCTTACTGTGCTGCTGTGCGGAGATGAGATGCAGCACATCTGACAGCTTGCCTGTGCATGCTGTGCGGGATGAGAGAGCACATACTGAAGTTCCTGTGCGCTGTGGCGGATGAGAGCGCCATCACTGACCAGCTTCCGTGATGCTGTGCGGATGAGAGCGCACACAAGACAGCTTCCGGTGCGTGCATGTGCGGATGAGAGCGCACAACTGACAGCTTCCTGTGCTGCTGCTGGGTATTGAGAGCGCACACCACTGACAGACTTCCTGTGCTGCTGTGCGATGAGAGGCACATACTGACAGCTTCCTGTGCTGTGTGTGCGGGAGAGCGCACATAGAACGCCGTTGCCGTATAGAGCACTACTGACAGCTTCTGTGTGCATGGGCGGAGAGGAGCAACACACTGACGCTTCACTGTGTTGCTGTGCGGATGAGAGCGCACACACTGACAGCTTCCGTCATGTGTGCGGATGAGAGCGACACACTGACAGCGTCCTGTGCTGCTGTGCGGATGAGAGCGCACACACTGACAGCTTCCTGTGTGTGTGCGGATGAGAGCGCACACTGACAGCTTCGGTGCGTGTGCGGTGATGAGCGCACACACTGACAGCTTCCTGTGCTGCTGTGCGGATGAGAGCGCACACTACTGACGCTTCCTGTGCTGCTGTGCGGATGAGAGCGCACATACTGACAGCTTCCTGTGCTGCTGTGCGGATGAGAGCGCACATACTGACAGCTTCCTGTGCTGCTGTGCGGATGAGAGAGCAGAACATGACAGCTTCCTGTGCTGCTGTGCGGTATGAGAGCGCAACACTGACAGCTTCCTGTGATGCTGTGGGATGAGAGCGCACATACTGACAGTTCCTGTGCTGCTGTGCGGATGAGGGAGCGCACAGTACTGACAGCTCACTAGTGCTGCTGTGGGATGAGTGCAGCACATACGGACAGCTTCCTGTGCGCTGCGGATGAGAGCGCACATACGACAGCTTCTGTGCTGATGTGCGGATGAGAGCGCACATACTGGACAGCTTCACTGTGCTGCTGTGCGGATGAGAGCGCACATACTGACAGCTTCCTGTGCTGCTGTGCGGATGAGAGCGCACATACTGACAGCTTCTGTGCTGCTGTGGGATGAGAGCGGCACATTAATGACAGTTCCTGTGCATGCTGTGCGGATGAGGAGCGCACATTAACTGCAGCTTCCTGTGCTGCTGTGCGTGATGGATGAGAGCGCACAAACTGACAGCTTCACTGTGCTGCTGTGCGGATGAGAGCGCCACACATGACAGCTTCCTGTGCTGCTGTGCGGGATGAGAGCGCACACAACTGACAGCTTCTCGGTGATGCTGTGCGTGATGAGAGCGCCACAAATGACACTCCTGTGCTGCTGTGCGGTGAGAGAGGCACAACTGACAGCTTCTGTGATGCTGTTGGGAGGAGAGCGCACATACTGACAGTTCCTGTTGTGCTGTGCGGATGAGAGAGCAAAACTGACAGCTTCTGGCTGCTGTGCGGATGAGAGCGCACAACTGACAAGTTCCTGTGCTGCTGTGCGGATGAGATGAGCGCAACACTGACAGCGTCTGTGCTGCTGTGCGGATGAGAGCGACATGACAGCTTCCGTGCTGCCATGTTGCGGATGAGAGCGCACATGACAGCGCCTGTGTGTGCTGTGCGGATGAGAGCGCAAACAATGACAGCTTCTGTGTGATGTGGCGGATGAGAGCGCACACATGACAGCTTCCTGTGCCTGCTGTGCGGATGAGGAGGCACACACTGACAGCTTCTGTGTGCTGTGGGGATGAGAGCGCACACACTGACAGCTTCCTGTGCTGCTGTGATGATGAGAGCGACACATATGACAGCTTCCTGTGCTGCTGTGCGGTGGGAGCGCACATACTGACAGCTTCCTGTGCGCTGTCGCGGATGGGAGCGCACATATGACAGCCTTCTGTGCTGTGCGGATGAGACGCGCACACAATGACAGCTTCTGTGTGCGGCGGATGAGAGCGCACACACTGACAGCTCCTGTGCTGCTGTGCGGATGAGAGCGCACACTGCAGCGGTCCTGTGCTGCTGTGCGGATGAGAGCGCACACTGACAGCTTCCTGATGCTGCTGTGGGATGAGAGCGCACAACTAGCTGTGTGCTGGCGGATGAGAGCGCACAACTGACAGCTCTGTGCTGCTGTGCGGATGACTGGAGCGCACACAATGACAGCTTCCTGTGCTGCTCGTGCGGATGAGAGCGACACACTGACAGCTTCCTGTGTGCTGTTGCGAGATGAAAGCGCTCATGCACACACTGACAGCTTCGTGCTGCTGTGCGGATGAGAGCGCCACACTGACAGTTCCTGTGCTGCTGTGCGGATGAGGAGCGCACACAATGACAGCTTCCTGTGCTGCTGTGCGGATGAGCGAATACAATGCAATGACAGCTTCCTGTGCTGCTGTGCGGATGGAGCGCACATACTGACAGCTCCTGTGCTGCTGTGCGGATGGAGAGCGCACATATGACAGCATCCTGCGTCTGTGCGGATGAGAGAGCAATACTGACAGCTTCTGTGCGCCGTGCGGATGAGGAGCGCACAACGACACTTCCTGTGTGCTGTGCGGATGAGAGCGCACACACTGACAGTTCCTGTGCTGCTGTGCGGATGAGGAGCGCCACACACGACAGCTTCCTGTGCTTGCTGCTGTGCGGATGAGAGAGCGCACACACTGAACAGATTCCTGTGATGCTGTGCGGGATTGAGAGCGCACACACTGACAGCTTCCTGTGCTGCTGTGCGGCTGGATGAGCGCACACTGACGCGCTATCCACTGACAGTTGTGCTGCTGTGAGGCATGAGGAGCGCAGATACTGACAGCTTCCTGTGCTGCTTGTGCGGATGAGAGCGCACATACTGACAGCGTCTGCGCTGGGATGAGAGGCACAGTGAACAGTCCTGTGATGCTCGTGCGGAGAGAGCGCAGATACTGAAGCTTCCTGTGCTGCTGTGGTGATGAGAGCGCAAATACTGGACAGCTTTCTGTGATGCTGTGCGGATGAGAGCGCACATACTGACAGCTTCCTGTGCTGCTGTGCGGATGAGATCGCACACTGTGCGGATGAGAGCGCACACACTGGAGTTAGGTATTTTGTTTGTTTTATATCCTGAGCTAACGCTTTAAATAAAACCCTGTTCATGGAAATCTACGTTTCCTGCTTTTGATCTGGGACAAGAGACCCTGCGATATGACCTACTGTAGACATCACAGTGTGTGTGTGTGTGTGTGTCTATACATACATACGTCACATACCGCGAAGAATACACACTATTACATGGACGAGCGTTGGGCTATCCCTGGCGCAGGCAAGAGTGGTCACAGATCACAGGACTCACTACACTCATTGAGACTCTCAGCTGCTACGAGAGAACCATCCGGGAATTTCCCTTTCTTCAAGCTGCGGGAAGACGTCAGACTAGCGCGGACAACTACGCAGAATCGAGGCTGGTCTGGGCATTCATGTCCAAGCAATAAGAGAACGCACGTAAAAGAATTTCCCCTTACAGATCTGGAGATCGGCTGCTTGGAAGACGCTATCTTATTAGCGGGGACCCCACGATTTACACAGTATCGAGGTTGGTTGGGACGGAAGGTAACATCTCCTTCCTATCGTCTGCCAGCAAGAAAAGTCTGCAATTTAGAGATTTCCCTTTTCACTTCTCCGGAGAACAGCGATAGAACTGGTGTCTTTATGTTTGGGAATACATTTGGGTAAAGAGAATATCTTGCAGGTTAGTCCCCTGTATCTTTCCCCTCCGAATGGAGTATTATCATCATCACTTAGTGACCGGATTTTATTAATACTACATCTGGACAGCACTGTGGGATATATTTACATTCACTACCCTTCTCAAACAGGAGTTAGAAATGTTTTTTTATTACATTTCCATCCCCAGTGGTATTTGGAACTAATGGTTTGTTTTATCTTATATCAGGTCATTTGAAAGTTGAACCAAATACAGAAGAATTTACAATGCATCTGATCTCAGACACGCTATTAGAGAGGTTTGGGGAACCTCAGAATATCACAATATAATTATAGAGTTCCTTAATAAAAAAAAAAGGGTTATACAACACTGCTCTGTGTATTACAATAGCTTCTGTATGTCAGTCTGGAAACAAATGTTATATCTATGGCACTGGGTACATAACACATACATTTTCCAGTCTCTCATCTGACCTAGGGGGTCAGAGTTATATCACAGGCTGCGGGTTTCACCTTCTTAGATTAGCGCTACCTTTTTTTTCTTTCTGTATGTCAGTGTTACAGTGTGCCTGTGTATTACAATAGCTGTGTGTGTCAGTGTTACAGTGTGTCTGTGTATTACAATAGCTGTGTGTGTCAGTGTTACAGTGCCTGTGTATCACAATAGCTTCTGTATTTCAGTGTTACAGTGTGTCTGTGTATTACAATAGCTGCTGTATGTCAGTGTTACAGTGTGTCTGTGTATTACACTAGCTGCTGTATGTCAGTGTTAGTGTGTGTCTGTATATTACAATAGCTGCTGTATGTCAGTGTTACAGTGTGTCTGTGTATTACAATAGCTGCTGTATGTCAGTGTTAGTGTCTGTGTATTACAATACACAATGTATGTCAGTGTTAGTGTGTGCCTGTGTATTACAATAGCTGCTGTATGTCAGTGTTACAGTGTTTCTGTGTATTACAATAGCTGCTGTATGTCAGTGTTACAGTGTCTGTGTATTACAATACACAATGTATGTATGTCAGTGTTAGTGTGTGCCTGTGTATTACAATAGCTGCTGTATGTCAGTGTTACAGTGTGTCTGTGTATTACAATAGGTGCTGTTTATCAGTGTTACAGTGTGTGTCTGTGTATTACAATAGCTGCTGTATGTCAGTGTTACAGTGTGTCTGTGTATTACAATAGCTGCTGTATGTCAGTGTTACAGTGTGTGTCTGTGTATTACAATAGCTGTGTGTGTCAGTGTTACCGCCTCGTCCTTTCCGCTCTTCCTTTCCCGCCCTCTTCCTTCCCGCCTCTTCCTTTCCCCCCTTCCTTTCCTCTGTCTCTCTGATCGCTCCTCTACACGCTGCACACTGTATTGGTCACTGCTTTCCATTTTTGGTGACCGCTCTACCCGCCCCCTTTTATATGCCATAACCCGGTTTTGCCGGCAGCTTAGTTCCTGCCTTCAACACCTTTGTTTTTTTATTCAGTATCCTTTACAGAAGATAAACCTAACCCCAAGTTCCTCTAGCGGCCACTGCATGATTATTAGGACATCATGAATGGAGTTCACGCCCAATCATTGTACAGAGATTGAACCTACCCCCGAGACCACCCCACCGCCTCCACCCACCCACATTGGACCCCCTGCAGCTAACCTTTTCCTTCGCGTTCCCCCGTTTTTTGGCGTAACATTGATCTTCTCGTCATCATTTGTCCTTTACATTTTATATATTACACCACAGATTTTATGTAATACACTCTTTTTTTGCGCACCACGCTAAACTGACACACCACCCAGCTTCTATGTGTCAACCCTACATCCCACCCCATGGCCAGCGCCTACCATCACCTGACACCCACAGCTATGTAATTGTACATCATTAGACACCCACTGACACACCAGTTTTAGTGATCGTATTTTATTTTTTTTTCCTACACCACCAGCCATCTATACAACTGTAAAAAAATGATTGACATACACTTAGTTTTTTACTTGTTACATTTCTTCATCCAGTCCGCCTATGTTACACCACTCCCCGACACATTCACCAGCCCTATTTTCGTCAATAACCACCTCCACGCGCACGTACCAATGACACACACATACGCTCGATTGTAATTATTATATTTCAGGCCCAACACTGATAACACTGGCCCCACATTTCTATTGAGTTCATCTGTATATTTCCACTTACAGCGGACCATTTTCCGCCGGAAACATTTTTCGGACCACACAACAGGTATGTACATTACAACAGGCCACCACTGTCAACAGCACATTCACATTTAGCTATTTGTTTTAATAAACATTGATTTCACATGTATTTTTACACTCGCGCACATACCACAACGCTATTGCTAATACCACGGCCACCGGCCCCCCTAACACTGACATTAACATACCCCCAGCGACCTTGCCGAAATCCACCCCTTATGGCACTTCCCGGTAACACACTGATCCTTTACCTTTCCCCATTCACCCCCCACAGCTATTGTTTATTTTCATACACAGACACACCATTTCTGACACCACACGCTATTGTAATACATCTATGGCACCACTGTAAACACTGACATACAGCAGCAGTTTTTCCCTGCTAATACACCAGACCCCCCAACACTGTACACAATCTCGGACATCACGCCGCTATTGCCCTACCACCCTACCCACAAGCGCACCACGCGTAACCATATGACATTGTTATACAACCGTTAGCGCCTACTTGTAATACACAGGCCACACCACTGTAACCACCACTCCCCCGACTAATCCCTATGCAGTCTACCTTGCGATATACATTCCCAGGTCCACTGTACACAACTGTACACAAACAGCACTATTTGTATATGTACCCACAAGACACTTTTGTTTGTTAACACTGCCCACTCATACCCCATCATTGTTCTTTCACTTGTAATACACAAGGAATGACTGTAACCCTTGTTACCCAATACAACCCAGCTATCTTGATAATTACACACGACACGTAACCATGACATTTACATTTTTCCCAGCTAGTGTCCAATCACACCCCCCAGGAACCACCTGTAACACTGCATTTTCATCCCTACACAGCCCATTGCACCTGAACTAACACAGGACACACCCTGTGGTAACCTCCGCCCCACCACACTAGCAGTATTTGTAAAGTTTATCACTACGACCCACCACTGTTACATTCTGTACATTAAGAAGCATTATCCCGTATTATACACTTCGAAACACCTGCTAAGAAAGGAAGAGGCGGGAAAGGAAGAGGCGGGAAAGGAAGAGGCGGGACCTCTGGCCGCAGTCACAGGATCTTCATATCATTTCCTGCAGATTTATATCAGTGATTGTGACATAAATAATAATATAAAGTGAAACATTTCTAAAAGAAACTCAATATAATGAATATATAGTAGCACCCTTGCCAAAGTTAAATGGCAAACAGTCAGCCCTGGTCCCTCCCGCAGGCAGTGCAGGGGTTAATCCTCACAGGCCCCAGTATTTCTCAAGTTGTTTTGAAGATGTAGGTTTTTAAATGTCAGTGTCATGATAATACTGTGAGATATTATGTATTTTTAAACTTCTGGTGCTTCAGGTGTTAATTGTGCAACCAGTTAGGTGTAAAAATGCACTGTTTTACATTTTAATTACAGATTGGGGTGAGATGAGAGTCGCAGACCCTCCTTAACATGCTTCCTTTGGAAGGATGACTACAGTATATGGCCCCGGTGCCGGAGGGTTTGAAAGGATGCTGGTGTCCCGATCTTCACTCCAGATACGGTTGTACATTAAATCTGTTTTTTACTATGATATGAGTTTATTTCAAACTGGCATTATAGTGATATTCCTTTGAGCTTCCGTCCAGTATACTGATACACTTACATAGGCCTCGGCTAAGCTCCCCGCTGGCGTGCTGAGGCTCAGGGAAAGCGGGTGCTTTCCCTGGCCTTGCGGGTGTTTTCTCTGGCCTTGCAGGTGCTTTCCCTGCGCGCCGTCAGGGGGCGGGCCGGGGGAAGGCCAGTGACGTCACGGAGCTGGTTCGCCCTCATTGGGCGAACCGCTCACGTGACCGGCCTGCGCTCCGGCAAGCTGGAAAATTTAAAATTTCCCTAAGGCCTGGGACATAGTAAGCACTTAGGTGCTGCTGCTCGCTCTTGCTTGCTGCCGCTTGCTTTACCAGGAGCTTTTTGCTGTCCTGGCAGAGGAGACAGCAAGCGCTTGGGAGGCGGGTATCACTGTGTGTGTGTGTGTGTGTGTGTGTGTGTGTGTGTGTGTGTGTGTGTGTGTCACTTGGTTAGGGTGACCAGATTTCGAAAATGAAAAACCGGGACACCTTAAAAAATAATTTATTAAACAAATTACATCACGTGACACCCCCCGTTGCCATGACAATGAGACACTCTGATGCCCCTGCAGTGTTAGTGTGTATAGAGGTGGGGGCTTTGCTTGGGCCCTTCAACTCTTACAGCCAGGGCATTATTGGCCAGGAATGCCCAGTTCGGAGGGGATTACTACTTCAAAATGTATTTGATTCGTAACAACATCAAAAAACTCTAATACCAATAACTAACAACCACAGACAATGGTAATCTAAACCATCAAATAAAATGTCTACGGCCCTTGTTCAAGCATGTTTGCGGTACTTACCAGATAAATCAGTGCCTGCAATCCACGACTGTATCCGCCTCTCCGAGCGTCTGTAAGCAATCCAGCGTTCCTGGTGTGTGGCTGAAGAGGTGAGAGACTCCCTCCTCTCAAACGGAAAAGAAGAGCAAAAAATAGAGTTGGAACATACCTATCATACAGGGATGAGAGAGAGAGACAGAGAATGAGAGAGAGACAAAAGTAATGTACTGTATAACCATTATACCATACCCCTAGTATTCGTGTAATCATTGTCCCACACCCCCTATTACTCACGCTTTGGCAATACTGAAATGTTCTTTTGTCATGCCAATAAAGCTGATTTGATTTGAGAGACAGAGACACAGAGACACAGAGAGACACAGAGAGACACAGAGACACAGAGACACACACAGAGACACAGAGAGAGACAGAGACACACAGAGAGAGACAGAGACACAGAGAGAGAGAGAGAGAGACACGGGCCTATTTAGTAAGCGTCGATAAGGCTGCGTCTATAGTATTTCAGACGGAGGGAAGGCGCACACACGCTGCAATACACTTGCTGAAGTCTGAGCTTTTTTATGGCTTTGCAGGGTATGCAGCGGGCGCGATTTGGGGGCGTGGCAATGAATATTTGGAGGCGTGGCAATAACGTTCCGGCGCGGACGTCACTTCCCTACCTCACATCCCGATCCACCGGCATTTTTTCAGATGCAGCATCTGAAGCACTGTGCAGACAAGAAGAAAAATGCACACAATGCACACAATGCACACCAGAGATTAAAATATAGTAAATTATTTATTAATAAAACAAGAAATAACCGAGGGGGATCCAACCCCACCTCAGTACATATGCGTCACAGATCCGGGTTCGGTTACAGAGTGACCTGACATGTCACGACAGGTCACTGCACGTATTCTGACAGGCTGAGACGGCGTTTGCAGGTAGGAATTTATATATACACTATATCTTCATCTCCTTCATAGTAATGACATTAAAAACACATTTATTCACAGAATTAAGTAGTCACTGTGTGGGATTAGTTTAAGATTTATTTATTAGATAATTTATCACTATGTAACACACTTTAAATCACAAATAAATAGGTATCACATTATTGCAATATATTCAGTTGTAAGATATTAATGTTATTTGTAACACACAGTAGATTAGAAACATCACAATAATTAAGTATTAAATGTAATATTTATTGATCCCTGTAGCACTATTACAATTTGTTGCATGGTAATCTATAACAGGGGAGCGCAAACTTCTGAAGCTGCGTCCCCCTGCCTGGCCTCCCCCGGTCTTGCGCCCCCTCTCCTACCTGCCAGCTGCGGCAAATGACACTCCGGGGTCGAGTGACGTCACATGACCCCGCGGTGTCATTTGATGCCGCGTTGCCATGGAGACGTGTCTGAATCCCGGTCAGTGTTACTGTTGCAGAGGCCTCACGTGATCCCCGGCATTTCATTTAAATGCCTTGGGGAGGAGCGCGGGATCTCTGCACCCGCCCGCGCACCCCCAGACAAATCTCCCGCCCCCCAGTTCACGCACCGCTAACCTATAACATTATGTGTGTGTATATGTGTGTGTAAATATATATATACACATATACACACACATATATATATGTATATATATATATATTTATATATACATATATATATCTTCTTCTCTCCGAAGAAGACCGTTTTATATGTATGTATGTGTGTGTGTGTAAATATATATATGTATGTGTGTATATATATATATATATATATATATATATATATATATATACACATACACATACGTATGTGTGTATATATATATATGTGTGTGTGTGTGTGTCATACAAGAATCTATTACTGTATTATCTAAAATCAGTAACACATGTGATCTATTATGCCATTACCAATTGGACTGTGGGACTATAAAACCATTACGAGTGAGTTGTAGCATTATCCCCTGATGAAATCGGCCGTGTGCTGAAGAAACGCGTAGGTACTTCTCGTTATTGCCACACTATCCGTCTTGACGCCGGAAGGGAAGTTGGTACGCAACCAAGACGAGACACCGGAATTACAGAGTGGAATCACAACTGCATACTACAGATTGCCGGAGGACCACACTGCGAGGGGCGCAGCCTATCGAGTTTCCCGGTCATCGTCCAAAGTCTGGAGCTGCGGATTGACCACCGGATTACCACGGAGCACGAGCCTGTCTCATACAACGCTTTTACCAAACGGGCGTTTGTGAGTTTGTTATTTTTATCTTGTCCAGGAAATGAAATTGTTAAACCAAATTTACACATGGAGAGGGCGCTTTCTCTTCTTTTTGTTTTGTTTAGATATCTATCGAGGAGGTGGTTGTTTCCCCGAAGAGAGCTGCCCGGGCTCCAGAGGACGCCCGAATTGGATCCTTTTATGATTGAGTTATAACATAGCTATTAGAGCTAGGTTTCTGGACTTTTATTGTGTTTAGGCAGAGTGTTTATTATTATTTTATTACAGCTACTTTTTAGTAATTGCACTGTTATTAATTCTGGCCACTAATTCTCACTGCCATTATAATCTCTCTCTAGCGACAACCAGATTGCTATATCAGCTATATTATTTATTGGTTATACCAGGGGAGCACAAACTTTTGCAGCTCGCCTCCCTGCCTTCCCTCTGCTGGTGCTCGCGCCCCCCCCTTACCTTGATGCGGCGTTACGTGACCTGCAGCGGCATTTGACGAGGGTGACGTCACATGACCCCGCAGCGTAATTTAACACCGCGTTGCCATGGACACGAGTGACGCCGGCAGAGTCAAGGTAAGTAATAGCATTGCAGAGGCCTCACGTGATACCCCGGCATTTAATTTTAATGCCTCGAGGAAGTGCGGGGGGCCTCTGCAACCGCCCGCGCCACCCCCCCCCCCGAAAAATCTCCCCCCCCCCACTTTGCGCACCTTGGGTTATACCATATATATATATATATATATATACACCACACAAACACATATACACACACACACACCGTGTATGTGTGTAAAAACGACTATATATATACATATAGTATGATATATATATATACATACTATATGTGTATGTATATATATATATATATATATATATATATATGTATGAGTATAGAGTATAATAGATGATAATGATATGTAGATAATATATATATATATATATATATATATACGACTATTAAGGTTAAAGATAATGGTGAAAGACAGGGTTGCAGACCTGTCTAAGACATGCAAATGAATATACAGGAATATTTACAGTATATATATATATATATATATATATATATATATATATATATATTGCGCGCGCACACACACATATAACGTTTTATCCAACTTTTTCATTTATCATTTGTAGAGAAAATGAACATTGTCGCCAGAAGCGCTATTTTTTCAAAATGTAACATCTCTACTAGTGTAAAATGATACTTCATATAAAGCAGGTTATGGGACCCAGTATNNNNAAAATGAACTATAGATGTCTCTATCACATCCCAGTATATGGATTCTTCCTATTATCCAAGCTGCTAACATTGACAGACTCAGGGTTCTGAGCCCAGAATGTGACATAGCAACATTCTCATTTCTAAATTTCAAAAAATATTGGTGTTGATTTCTGACCTGACTGCCGTGGTTACAGCTCAACCACTCTGTTTCTACTGCATGTCACCACTTTTTCTTGCCACAACCAGCTGCGGTGGATCTGCAGGAGTTCAACGCTCATGGCATCAAATCTGTGGCTTGGTTAACGTATCCTTTCTCCACTTTTTATTGTATGTTTTTAAGTAGATTATATTTTTTGTGAATAGATATTTATTTAGTTTAATAGATATTTATTTAGTTATAGATTAAGATTCTCAGTTTAATAAGTTATATTTCTAAGTTTCATAGTTATCTTCTTAGTTGTTAATCATTATATTTCTTAGTTTAAATAGTTATATTTCTTTAACAGTAGTTAATAAATTATTTTCTAGTTTAATAAGTTTCTATTTCTTAGTTAATAAATTATATTTCTTAGTTTAATAAGATCTATTCTTAGTTTAATAAGTTATTATTCTTAGTTTACTAATTATATTTCTCTTAGAGTTTAATAAGTTGTATTTCTTAGTTTATAATTATATTTCTTACAGTAGTTTAATAAATTATATTTCTTCGTTTAATAAGTTTATATTTTCTTAGTTTAATAAATTTATTTTTCTTGTTTAATAAACTATTTGTTAGTTTAATAATAGTTTTATATTTCTTAGTTTAATAAATTATATTTTCTTAGTTTAATAAGTTCTAAGTTACTAGTATTTAAGTCTCACCCCTCAGTCCCCATTAGGAAGCCCGTGCGCATATGCACCTCTTTTCGAGTCTCCTTATTTTTTAGACCCTCGGAGGTCCGAAACCTAACAGGGGTCAGCTAAGAAAGTTTTCGGATCAAGATGAGCCGCACAGTTTAAAGACCAAGAACTTCCAAGGGAGATGGAGACAATTTGGGCGTAAAGACCTCTGGCTAACGCCTTACAAATAATGGACCCAAACACACCATTATGGGTACGGAAAAGTGGTCTGGCAAGCATCGGCCGCGAGTGGAGTGAAAGCTGGTTAGTTGTGCACTAGGCAATTGGTGGAGTGTGTCTCTCAGATTGTGACAGGACAGCAGGTAACAGACCCAATGAGTATGCACGGCGGACTTCTGTGCGCAACAACCCCTATAACACACCAAGTTACGATTCCGATTAAAGGTCAAGTGATACAATAAATATATAATAAAAGAAAGCGCGGATTTCAATCCCCGGTCGTCCCCCAGCTCGCCTCTATAGGGTCTCAGCCGCGAACAACAAGCTTACCTTCGTCCGGAATGTCCTCAACCCCTATATAGTATGTTGTATGGAAATCCGGCCACACGGAACCATACTAGAAGTACAGTCGTGTACTGTACATACACTATTAATACTTGCTAGCCACCAGTGCCAAAGACTACCATGTATTTCCGGCTGCTGGCGCCCCATCGATTTCTCATTTAGCTACATGGCTTGTAAGGTGGGTTTGAGGCACGTTACCACCCCTAAGTAAAGAGTACGTGAGCAGCCAGGCTGAAATGTGTGCATCTTGATCTATGGCGAACGCCAGAGAGAAACCAGCTTGGGGGAGGGTTGGGCTGTCTCATCGCAAGGAAAATCAATAACCGACCCATGGGTGAGGTCCCATTAATTGCAAAACTAGTCCTGGACCCCCACCCCGGGAATCGTTTTGATGCCCATACAAGCTGAGTAACATGTAGAAACAAAAGACACATGTATGTATTCAGAATAGAGTTAGCATGGTATTTTGGAGAGCATCATAGCAGGCTCATTGCAATTCGTTGCAGAGCACTGCAGTCGTCAATATGAGAGGGTCCGATGGAGGAGTTGGAGGGTCCGCCGAATAATCTCTAAAGCAGGGTGCGCAATCGAGTGGTGCGCCATTTTCTTGGGAGCGAGGGGCTCGGCGCTTAAGTGCCCCTCGCTCTTCCCCCCCCACGCATTTAAATTAATGCTGGAAATCACGCGCAATGCTCTGTAAGTTTCCCTTTCCTTGTCTCCGGCGGCTTCTGGGGGGGGTGCGGACAGTCAGAACGTGGCGTCACATGGATGTGGCATGCCAAGCAACGTGATAATCACATACTTCCGTTACATCAGAACGTCGGAGACAAGGTGGGGAGTGGGTGTAGGGGGGAGCAGGGGAAAAAGGTTTCGCAAACCCTGTCTTAAAGCATTGTCCTTGCAATACAGATCAGGGCGAAGAATTGGATATGATATCCGATTGAAGGAAAAATAATACTCTGTACTGCGATCACTACCGCAAGACCGATTGATGAAGAAGGTGAGTATAATAGCCGTCACTGTTGTAACTCTTCAATTACCTCAACTTATTCAAAGAAATAGAACGCTTTTGTTTTTGTAACGCATTAAGCCGCCTAATGGGGAATTCAACTGCTGCGGTTTAAGGGAGTTACTCTACCCAAACTCAGCAGCGCCGTTGCTGTGGTCCCTCTGTTCTACCTCCCCCCCAGGGACATGCCTTGAAACCAAGATGTACTCATGTTTTTTGATAAATAGAAACATGATGACCTTCTGGGAGAGGTATAATAATTGGGTACTGGCGAAAGAAGTAGTGGGCCTGTGCGAGGTGGGGTATAAAAAAACGGGTCCTGGGCCCTGGTAGGTGGGTATCGGGTACTGGGCTGGGGAGGGTCGTATAGCGGGTAGCTGGGCCTTGGGGTTGTAATACCTGGGTACTAGGCTGGGCCTTGGGAGGGTTTGTATAACTGGGTCTGTGGCCTTGTGAGGTGGGTAAACGGTTACTAGGGCGGGGGAGGGGCGTATAGCATGGTCTGGGCCTTGGGAGGGTTGGTATAACTGGTACTGGGCCTGGGGGTTGTATACTGGTACTAGAGGCCTGGGGATGTGGGTATAACGGTATTTGCCCTGGGGAGGGCGGTATAACGGTCTGGGGAGGGGGTATAATGGACAGGAGTCTCTTGCGATACAGAGTATCCCTGTCCCGGGTTACAACACTTCATGTCTCCCTGCAGATCAGACACTCACGAAGGTGGTGCCCTTTGTGCCACCATACGACGAGGCGGGCTCGAGGCAGACGACGAGCATACGATAAAGCTTGCGTCACAGTGGTGCGAAGAGGTGGCTAACAAGGCGGGCCGATAGGGCGACTGACAAGCGATGTCAAGTCTGGCGACGTGGTGACGATGTGCCTAGGAGAATAGGGAGGTTGGACGTATCTGCTGCTTCACCTTTTTGAGCGAGGAGAAGAACCCCCGGGAGCAGGTAGCAGAAACGAGTGCGGACAATCTGCTGCTCATAACCTTTTTTTTTAGGCGGAGCCGCAGACCCCCGGGAGAGTAGCAAGGAGCCAGGGCGTAGATACAGGTGTATTCTAGGGCCCTGAGATTTGGTTTGAACCCGCAGGAGAGGCAGATAAGATCAGTCAGCTGCGTGATGGTCCCCCCCAAAACCCCCCGCAGGTACTAGAGGGAGATTGGATATTGGGCGTGAGAGGGTGAGATAGAACAAGGAGCAGGGGCCGGAGGCCACGGTTTCTGCGCACGAGGCAAAACTTAATTTGTGCCCAGTTTTTGTATAGAAAAAATAATAAGAGAAATAAATAATAGAAAACCGTGGTGTAGCTATCGGGGCTGCAGGGGTGCGAAGCGACCGCACCCCCAGCGCGCTCAAAATAAAAATAAAGGGAAGGGCGCCACACTACTGGATAAACAAAAGACATACTAATTTTTCCGCAAAAAAGACATGTAAATAATTAGACATCATAAGAGTAAAAAATAATAATGGAATTATTATGCTCCCTAGGGACCTTTCGCGCTAGGCGACCCGCCTAATGCCCTGTCGGCCCTGCGAGGTATGCGGGAGGAAAATGGGTAATGGGCAATAGATATGCAATGGGATGGGGGAGCAGAGTGGGTTATCCACAGGGGCACAAGGGCCCCATCACCGCATCTCTATATACTGAGTGTGCTGGCCCCTATGTATAACAACGCTGATCTGTGGCTTGTTCCATCTTATCTCAACTGCGCAGTGATCCCAGGGACCATCCGATCGCCATTTAATGGGGGCAGGAAGGATTTGTTTTTTTTTTTTCCCCCATTGCACAAGGCAGGGGGTTATGTTTTCGTTCGCGCCTTCCTCTATACAGCAAACAAACTGCCCCCTTGTAGCATGAATTATTCAGTGAATCTTTATAACACCCTGCACTTGGTGCTTGCACCCCCTTTTTGCTGCCGGAGGGCCTGCCGTGCCTGGACTTCTGCGTGTTACTATAACAAATTCAATCCCGCTCTGCAATGGTGCTGCGGCCCCTACAGAAAAACACACACAAAAGAGATTATTAATTTACATAAAATACTCTCCTTTAAATTATCCAACTAGGTTTGTGTCTTTTCTATCCGTTGTATCTATTGCTACCATGCTTCAGTGATGCTTCTTTCTCCAGTCGCTGCAACTAGTGATCACACTGACTGCCAAGCCGGTGTGATGGAGATTTTTAGGGTCACATATACACTTCTCTCAAACACGATTGCAAACGGAGCCCTCTTGATCTCATATCTTTTATAACACACAACGGTATCTAAAAAAGTATAAAGAACATACACGGGATTTCTGCTACAAATATCTCTCTAATTACAAACAATTAGCAAATCATTCAGTTAGGTCGCGCGAAAAAGAGGGTTAAAGTATCCTCATTTCAGTCTATGCAAGTGCAAAAGGGCTGTTCTGCGCATTACAACATGCAGGGGAGCAAAGACGTTTAGGGGATATAAGTAATGCTGATTTCTCCAAGAGCTGGACCCGTCTGACCTGCTCTACGACCTACCTACACGCTGATCGCTCTACTGCTGGCTGATTGGCTGACCGGCTGCCTCCCTTCTGCCTGACCGGCTGACCTTCTCTACCCCGGCTGACCGGCTCTAACCGGCTGACCGGCTGACCGCTTACTCCCTTCTTCCCCAGCTAACTGACCTGAATTGTGGCCCCTGTTATCTCCCAAGTAAACGTTTTATTGGCATATTCTTTTTGACCGTCGTTCTATACAGACATTTTCCCCTTACATCCATTGTTGGGATTTGCTAACATCTGTAAGAATCTCTCGAACATCACATCTGTACGTTTGTGCGAATATTTTCCATTCTCATTTACTATAGGGAGAGGGGCCTTGCATAGAGCAGCGCTGGAAATAATTGGAATTGGTAATAAATTGTAAACCGTTGTCCATGGCGTGATTTTTATCTCCATATTTTATATCTCCATATCATAACGTCCGGAAAACTGCATTAAACAATCATGCCTTGATTATGGAGAGTTTCAAAAACCGGCGAGATGCGCGCTGGTGAAACATGTTTGAAAAAAAAGCAGCGTTTTTTTTTTTTTCTTTTCACTCTCGCGGTGACTCCAGTTTCCTGCCACCTTTTGTTGGCGGAGCTAATTTGAATTTCTCTCCATTTTAATGGCGCTAAACATCCGCTAATGGCCACAGATCGGCCTTTCTGCACGGCCCTTTTTCAAAACTGGCGAGATTTGATTCTCGCCAGCCGTGCTGCGAGTTCTAACTACTAAAAAAAAAAACAAAAATGGCGCTTTACTCACTCGCCATTTCAACCTTTATTTTTTTTGCCATATAGCGCTAAAAAACAAAAACGCCGAAATTTCCGTTCGCGCTGCTCTCTCTGCATAGCCCCCTTAATTAGTTTTTTGGGGGGGCTCAATTATTTATATCAGAGAGCCCAAAATAACCTTTATTACTAATGCTGTTCCCCTTTAATCCCATAAATTCCCACAACTGCTGCTTCATTAAAGCCTAGGGTGCACTTTATGCATTCCCTCCCCAGACTTTTAGGCACCTCCCCTAATTTCCAAACGTGGGATAAAAATCTGTGCATTTTTTTTTTAAATGGTTTCATTTTTTCACATTTTTCCATGTGACAAAAATCATTTTCTCACTCAGATACAAATCCCCTCCCCAAATATATCCGTTTCACATAAAAGTGTTGTCGCTTCTCCTTCCGCCTAACTGGCACGTCGTCCTATAACGGGCGCCACTCATGTAACCTCCCGCTGCCCTCCAGTGGTAAAAAGAATAAGATCATTTACGGTAACTCGTCTGTCCCTGCTGCTCCCGTATAAAGTTGGGTACTCTGTATTAGGGTCCGTTGTAAGTAACATATTTTATCCTTATTTCGGATAGATGAGGAAGTACTATTCCACGGGTTATTGTGATGGCCTTAAGATCTTATCCGATATGCACGCAGCCCTCGCTCTCTGACCTTGAACACATACTTCAATCTGATTTTTTGAGACGTGAAACTGGAATTCCTTCCCAAACCAACTGATTTTAATAACACCTGACAAGAGACTGTAACATGGTATTTGGTACCAGACTAAATGCTCAAGCTGCAATGACAGAGCTTCAGACGAAAACCAGCTCTAATACCACTCCTACGCCCCGTTACTGTTTGAAATATCTGGCAATGTTCCACTCTCATTTAACAATTTGGTTGCACCTTGTACCCTGACATCCCCCAAAATCCTCTGCCAAACTAGGTGTCTTTCCAGGAACAAATCCTCCCTAAGGCCCCATGCCTAATCGCCTACAGCGATTCAGTACGGCCCGAGGAAGCTGGCGATTAGAGCCCAAAATTAACCGGTTTTTTTTTTTTTTGCCGGAAATAATAAATAAAATCGGCAACGCGCGGTGATAAGCCACTTTTTTCGGCACTGATCGCCAGTTTTTTTCAAACCGGCTCAATTCTAATAAGCTCTGAACAGCTTCTTCGGCTGATTGCCACTTTAAATTGCTGGTTTCTTCTCCATTTGTCCCCCACAAAAGTTGGCAGAAGGTGGGGTGAAGCTGCCGATGAAAATAACATGCATTTGTCCCAGAGCTTATATCCATTAATATCAGCACCAGAGACCCCGCATAATCCGTGCATAAAAATGCATTTACAACAGGCCACTTCATTACCGGCCAGCATGAAGGGGTTATAATCAACACCCGTGCCAGGCTATGTGGGTAGCGAAGGGGTGGGAGAAAGGTGGTTGTGGCCCTGGGTGGGTTGTTTAGGCTTGCCGTGGGTTTTGTGGAATTACTTACCCTCTTTTTAACTTAGCGGTTAATACCGCTAACGGTATGACGGGTTCACCCCCCCAACTACCGCCCCCCACCCGGTAGGCCTAGACACCCATCCCTTGGGTCCAATACCCGTTCACCCACCCCTCTACCCACAATTAAACCCAAACACACATAACAGCCCCCACTTGGCCACCCGTCCTAGTGTCCCTATTAAACACCATTACAATCTTCATCAACCATTATTTTGTTTACAAACACCCGGATTATACAATGGGGTTCGGGCTATTTTATTCGTGAGGGTTGTATGTTTGTATTCGTATGTAACATGGCAGGCCGGAGCCAGATTGGTTTCTTCCATGCCTCTGTCCTCCTGTCTCCGTGACCCTTCTGTTAGCCAGCCAAGAAGAAGAAGCAGGCCACACGTTCTTTACTCAAAGGAGGTTTATTGCCATAAAGTCAACGTTTCGCAAGTCAAATACTGCCTTTCCTCAAGGTGAAGCTATACCAAACACAAGAAAACAGTCAACATATATACCACCCCAACCACGCCCCCCCCCCCTGATACTCAAACCCCCCCCGGCTCTGCCACATAAAATACCAGCTCTGACGCCCACCTGATGACTTCAGAAGGCTACCATATGGCGCCCCCTAGTGACGTCCGACGTCTAGGTCTAAATCCTGGCATACAGCAATAGAGCTGTCTTGGAGGACTGCAGCCACAGCCACACAGGGGGAGTGTTCAGTGTCCTGGGGAGAGTTGGCTGTGGCTGCCGTCCCCAAGGCAGCTCTATGCTGTCATTGCCAGGGATTTGACCAGACTTCTGACTCACTAGGGGCGCCGCATATTGTAGCTTGATGTCTCTGTGCGTCAGCATCCTGTTATGTTGCAGAGTGGGGGTGGGGTTTGCATCCCCTTTTTTTTATGACTTTTCCTAAATAAAGATAGATTTTTCCAGACCTGCCTCTTCTCTGGATCCATGGTGGCGCTGCCTTTCTCTAGGGTATGGGAGACTGCACTTTCTCGTAGGGTATTGGAGACTGCCTGACACTTTTAATGGATACCTGCTGACACTTGGGTGGGTTTTTAATGGGAGTCGCCGACACTTGGTGGGTTGGAGACTGTCTGACACTTGGGTTGACCTGCCTGACACTTTGGGTGGGTGGGTGGCGTGGGTGACTGCCTGACACTATTGACTGCCTGACCCTTAGGGTGGGTGACTGACTTGCCTGACACGTGGCGTGGGTGAACTGACTGCCTGATACACTTGGGTGGGTGGCGGGAGAGCACTAGCCCTGACACTTGGGTGGGTGGGAGACTGCCTAACTTGGGGGGGTGGGTGGGAGACTGCCCTGAACTTGGGTTTGACTGCCTGACAACTGGGGTGGTTGACTGACTTGCCTGACCCGTGGTGTTGGAAACCGACTGCCTGACAAACTATGGTGGGGTGGGTGGGAGGGAGCCTGCCGACACTTGGGTTGGGTGGGAGACTGCCTGAAACGTGGGGGGGTGGGTGGAGACTGCCTGACACTTGGGTGGTGACTGCCTGACCTTGGGTTGACAGGCCTGACAGCTTGGGGGTGGTTGACTTGACTGCCTGACACGTGGGTGGGTGACTGACTGACACGTGGGTGGGTGACTGCCTGACACGTTAGACTGCCTGGCACGTGGGTGGGTGCCTGGCACGTGGGGGACTGACTGCCTGACATATGGGTGGGTGACTGACTGACACGTGGGTGACTGACTGACACGTGGGTGAGTGGGTGAGTGGGTTGGTGTCTGTATACATTCTGTCACTGATACACCAGACCTGGGAGGGGCAGTCACACCCACAATGGGTGGCAGTCACACACAAAACACAGAATGGGGAGGGGGGCAGACACACCACAACCCACAGAAATGGGAGGGGGCAGACGACACCACACAGATAATGGGAGGGGGGCGACACACACACCCAGACTTGGATGGGGCACTTACACACAGCTGGGAGAGGGCATCACACAGTGGGAGGGGGGCAACAGACACACACCATATAAACCACATACACAAACGACCGTTGAGGGGGCAAGTCACACATACAACACGACTGGGGGGGGGCAGTCCAAACATACACTGGGAGGGGGCATCAAGCACACACACTGGGAGGGGGCATCAAACACACACACTGGGAGGGGTGCAGTCACACACACACTGGGAGGGAGGGTATCCACATACACCACCAGACGGGGTAGCGGGCAGTCACACATAACTGGGAGGGGGTGGGCAGTCACACACACACAGACTGGGAGAGGGCAGTCACAAACAGCACACACAGGGCTGGGAATGGAGGGCAGTCACCACACAAACATCCTGGGAGGGGGGGCAGTCACACACACATAGATCTGGGAGGGGGGGGCAGTCACACACCACCGACGGCACGGGGGTAAGTCCACACACACTGACTGTGAGGGGGGATCACACACCACTGGGAGGGAGTGGCAGCATTCACCACACACACATACTTGGAGGGGGCCGTCAGACAACACACACAACACACTGGGAGCTGGGGCGGTCCCACACACTGGGAGGGGGCGTCCACCCACCCAACTGGGTGGGGGGCAGTCACACACCCACACTGGGTGGGGGGCAGTCACACCCACACTGGGTGGGGGGCAGTCACACACACACTGGGAGGGGAGTGCAGTCCACACAATGGGAGGGGGGCAGTCACACAAGCTGGGGGGGGGCAGTCACACACACACTGGGAGGGGGGGGAGTCACACACACACTGGGAGGGTGCAGTCACACACACACTGGGAGGGGGGGCAGTCACACACAACACTGGGAGGGGTGCATTCACACACACTGGGAGGGGGGGCAGTCACACACAACACTGGGGAGGTGGGGGCAAGTCACACACCCCAGACTGGGGGGGCAGTCATAACAACACACAACTGGGAGGGGAGGGCAGTCACACACACAGACTGGAGGGCCGGGCAGTCAATACACAAACACAAACTGGGAGGAAGGCAGTCACATACACAAGACTGGGAGGCTGGCAGTCCACTTGCCAGACTGGAAAGGGGAGCATTCACCCCACACAGAACTGGGAGGCGGGCAGTCACACACACAACTGGAAGGGGGGCAGTCATACACACACACAGACTGGGAGGGGCAGACCCACCACACAGACTGGGAAGGGGCGACACAACACCCACAGACTGGGAGAGGGAGACACACCACACCCCAGGCACATGGGGCTTACCCCACCTGTAATGCCACTGTAGGGATGCCAGAAGTAGTGATGCTTTTTTCCAGTCGCCAGCAGTCATGTGCCAGCTGTGAGCCTTCCTTCTGGTGAACACCACACACACATCACACACGTCCCCACTACTCAGCCCCGCCCCCGTCAATCCTACCTCCAAGCAATATCCCCCTGCTTCTACTCTAAGCCCCGCCCCCGGCATCCTGCTATGGGGAAAATAATAAATACGGCCGCCTCATCCTCCCATGCCGCCGCCCATCCGCCGACCACCGCCGACTCGCGACGGTACCCGTCCCCCAGTTGCAAAACCCGGGTACATTTCCCCGGGACGTGACTGCCAACCGGACAGCAACAGAAAAAAACGGGACAGTGGCCGGCAAACCGGGACGAATGGTCACTCTACACTTGTAGCTGTCAGGTGTGGTGTTTTTGTGTGTCACTGTTGAAGTGTCTGTGTTTTGTGTGTCACTGGGAACCTGTGTTGTGTGTGTATCTATATGTGTGTGTTGTTTGTGTCTATTATATACATCTTTTAAATTAATAAAAAAGAAACTTGTGAGAATATTATTTATCATTGTGCAACTGTGATCAATATATTCAGACGCACATACAATCACACACAACCACCACACACCACACACCCCACATCTACATCACACACACCACAATAACCCACTAACAAATGGCACTATATTAATCCAAACATTTTTCAGCCAGAGTTCATATTACATTAAAATCCTGACAGTCTCAAACAATTAAAAAATAAACGTTATAGTTATTTTTTTCGGGTCATGTTCCGTTGCGGTTTCCACCCGTCTGCAGCGAGTCAGAGCTTTGGCATACAGCAAGTAGCCAATCAGAATTCAGAAAGTGCAGGTAGCGGCCCCAGAGAGAAGACGAAAGCGGAGCGAACATAAGTATCCAAGAAGAGAAGAGTCCGTTAAGCTGGCATAAACCTGAGGCGGACGCGATGGGTGGGGGGGCTCGGCAGGGCCGGTGTGAAGGCAGTGGGGCTTATGGTGTGTGTGGGAGAAAAGCGCTGAACTCATATGGTCCTGGAGAACCATACACACAACACATACACACCCACACATCCATACACACACACCACACACCCTCTGCTGGTCTGGTGGCTCTTAGTAATTTTGCCGACCGGCTGCAGCCCCATTGGCTGGTAGCGTCACGTGACCGCTCCTCCGCTTCCCCGAGCGGCAAATTTCAAACTTGTGTCCTCTGGGAAATTTTAATCAGTCCACCTCCGCACGCATCAGCGTGCTGCGGAGGGAGAACTTAGCCCCGCGCTGATTCAGATGGCCAAGGCTTTGGCATCTGCTCAGCGTGGCTCAGCCCAGCTCACTACGCTGGTTCCTATGTCCCTGGGCCTAAGACTCAGCTTTTTCTGTTCCGCCGCTTGAGACGCGTAGCGAGCCCCCTACTAAGCCGCTCTAAAGTTTCGCTGTAGGGGCTCAGTGCTGAGAGGCGGAAGCGCTCCTCAGGCGCCTCCGCCAGCAGCAAGAAGCATGGACGAGGCCTATAACTGTTAGCCTGGATTTCTTGACCTGGGTGCCTTACGATGCTGGCAATGGGTATTGCCTGTAGCTCCGTTATACATAGTGTATATTGACTAGATGCCTGTGTGATCAGGAACATGGAAAGGTCCTAAACACTAAGATTGTATAACTGTTTAATGCAGAGGATCTATTTTCACACTTTTATACTGTGGTTTCCAATCTCACGATCACTCGGTCGACAGCCTCACCACTGTCCCACACCTGGGGGAATTATTTTAATCCATTTTTATATTCCACCTTATTGAACTACTTATCTACTTCTTTGATGTTTTCGGCGTAATATTGTTCTTATTAAAAATGTATTATTGTGAACGGGAGCTTTGTGACAGGCTATTAAAATAATTACATCAAAATATGTACCTGACTCAACTTGTTTAACTGGGTGAGAACTTAGCTCTGGGCTGGGCAGCAATGGGATGGGCCGCTGCCCGCAGTTACATTTGCCGGCGGGTTGGGTACACGGTACAAACGTGGCAGGAGCAGGTTTCCCAGGTCTTTGTGGGCGGGAAACAAGCTCCATGCAAACTTGGTAAAATAACCCCCTCCCGCAAACCCTGTCCCTCCCGCCCAAATAAAATTGCCGCCGGCAGGAATGCCGGAGTGGCGGCTTCTTCTCCGCCGCCGCCGGGTGCTTTCTCTCCGCCGGGATCAGGTGGATGGCCGCCGCTCTCCTCTACTCCTCCCGCTGTTTGCTGATGCAGCCGTCCAGGGTCTCCATGAGACGTCCCGAGGAGGGTTGTCGCCCCGCTGGGCGGGAGCCATCAGAGGATGTCGCTAACTGTGGCAGCTTTTTCTGCAGCTCGTAGAGCCCTGGTCGCCTGATGGGCTTTCTTCTTCGCCCGCCCGCCGCACGGTCCGGCCCCAGGCATATTGGGCCCATTTGTTGGCAGTGCCCGCAGCGGCAGCCGTGCTTCTCTGCACCGTTGTTACTAACCCCCCCAACCCCTCCAGCAGGGCAACGTATTCCAGATCGGAATGCTGGCATGCCGTGCTCATTCCATAGCTTGCTCTTTCTTTCTTTCTCCTCCGCCGGTTGACTCACCCAGCAAGGGGCAACGGAGTCCAGAGCGAGTTGCTTGAGCAGCCGGGCTCTGGGAGGAAATATGTGGGTCGGTGTTGGACCGCGGCAGGGAACTGGGTCCACTTCGCCGTGAACCACGTCTTGCCCACGCACACACCAGTGGCTATCTCTTTCGGGAAAAGGGACGTTGCCACCGCAACGTCCATTACCCTCTCCTGGTGCATACTTCCTGTGGTCTCCGAGACCCACCGCGCGTCCCTCCACAAGTCTCTGCCGTCCCTGGCTGGGTCCATTCCCTGCTCTCCGGTCGGTTTGATGGTTACCGCGTCTGCAGGCTGTGAATCCTTTGCTCAACCTGCCGGGTTTCATGCTCACCGATCTGCTGTCTCTCTCTCATCCTTGCCGGCCTGCCTGGTCCCCCCGCTGCCGCCTTGATGGCACTCCTCCCGTTCTCGGGGTTCCGGCCTCCAGTCCGACTTATCGGCCGGCCTTTGGTTCTGGAGCAAATGCTTCTCACAAGTATGGAACAGTGCGAGTGCATACTTTGTGATTAAATATGTTGTACACGTTGTTCAATATCTTAGTCCCAGGAACTCGTCAATTACCATCGAGTATCCCCCACTGTATCACAGTACCCGCGAATACGGTAACCAGGTCAACTCAATCCCGCCGCTTGCCACCGCCATTTATTCTAAGCCTGTGACGGGAGCTTTGTGACAGGCTATTATAATACACCAAATATATAGACTGGTTGAACTGGTACGAGACTTGATATGATAATATATTTTATTCCTTGATAAGGTGAACCCCAAGATATACAATAACATGGCAAAATATAGACACTTACTTAAAGATTATGACAAGAAGCCATCATGATACAGATGGGGGGGGGCCATTTCTTTTCTTCCATATTCAGTTTACATCACAGCAAGACTGCAGCTCATGAAGGACACATGAAGGACTTTGGCATGACAAATGCGACATAAGACATAGGAAATTTGCATGTAGACCATGAGTAAGGGGGACTCTGGCTTATATAACTCATTTTAAAACCCTTCTCTTACATCAAGATGCCGCGCTGTCTAGGAAAAATCCTTTTTGAAGCTTTTTGAGCAGATTTCTGGTTGGGCTTCCATTGTTTAGTGTGAAGTATCACACTTAAACTAGTCAGTTCCTGGGCCAGCATAAACAATTTAGGCAATATACCTTTGATCACCAGGCTATGTTAAATTCAGCAAGGTGTCCCATTCCTGCTCATTAACATACAGAGGAGTCGAGTTTCCAGAAACAGAACCCAATTCCATATACACACTGTAATAACCTTCATAACTTCAGTTCAGTAATACTTACTGGCACGCTAAACATATTAATCATTCCGTCACGCATGACGCTCCCAATGAGACCCTAAATATTACCGTTAATACTAAAATTAAGAGAGATATTTAATATCTGCCTCTTCGTATCTGTTAAACCTACGGTGTCTGTATTCGTTAGTTGGGGCGTTGTCCCACAAATACACATATGTAAACTCTTTAGCATGTTCAGCCAAGGACTCTCAGAATATTCTTATATATTTAATTAATAAGGTCACTCATTCTGACTCCTAAATCAGATCAGCGTTTGTAAGTGTGAGTTATAAACGCTCACAACCCAACTCCAAGCTTCCTGGACCATTTTGGTCGCTTCCTGACCAATTGCAATTAGTAGGCAGGCATCTTTTCAAGGGTATTTAAACAATGGGCTAGACTCACACTGTTTTAACATTAACCCTTTCCCTCGCCCCCGCAGCAACCCTACGTGTAATGTGTGGGTGCACACACTAGGATAACCAATACAGTTACACAGGGACTAAGCATTTGATCATTGAACGGGCTAAAAACACATTACTGGCCTCATTCCCAGTTAACCCCTTGCTTCCCCAGGTTAGGGTAGAGGGTGCAAATTGGGGTGTCACCCCTTTATCCCGGGCCAAATCCTCCTGCTCGTCACCAATTTTTTTGTTTAGCAGTTTATGCTCTACCATCATTTGCTTAGATATTTTGGTTGTTCGCACTGTTAGCCCTCTGTTATATACTAGGTTTTTTCAACCAATGATTACATATAAGGGCGCCTTGGTGACCTCGGTCATTTTTCTTCTTGCGCTCCTTATATATATTGTCCCCCTTTGCCCCACCTGGCTGGTCATTCAGATGTATTGAAGGGACGATTGATATATTCACCAGTGATTACCTGGGATTATTAGTGTCTAGTTTACAGGTAACATTTCATAGGAGACATTTCCCACAGAATCATAATAACCATCATTTAAGATTAATGTCCCTGGAGGGACACGTTGTGTAGAAGTGTCCTTATGTGTTACTGTTGTCTCTTTTCAGGGGTTAGTCCTGGCTGTGAGTAAGATCATAGTAAACAGCTGGATCTCTGTACTGTAACATTTCCCTCTCTGTTGCAGGATACCTCCCAAATCTCCCTGGTGGGAGTCTGGTCTGGGGTTGTGAAGTCCAGCAGAGACTCGACACTGACCTTTAAAGTGACTGGTGCCTCCCTCACTGCAAGCGCTCAAGCTAATGGTCAGTGCAGTGTTCTCGCAAGCCGGCAGGGAGGGGCTGGATAGGTTGGGAGGAATATGGTAATGTTGATCATCCCCGCAGAAAACGGAATGATCCGACACAAAGGCGACATCCTGTGTCCCGTGTCATCATATCCTTCACAGACATGAAGGAAACAAGTGCGGAATCACTTCATCCTGACTGTGTGAGCCGAGCTGACTGTCTCCAGACTGCTGGTTATAAAAATCACGTACCAGAAACAGAAAGGCAACAGTGCCGATCCATAATGCATGTGTCAAAGATGGAGGTTCCGATTTCACAAGGATGGCATTGTTGTGTTGATGTACATGTTTACTTTAAATAATATGCTCTCTATTCTAGAAGACATATGAAGCGCCATCCTATGTAATAAACCACGCAAAAATGGGGAATATGAGACAGTGAAATTGCGTCAACATGAACGCAATTTTTTAAAATATATTCGAATGACACCACAACTTTGATTATATGTTGCAACAAATAAGGACAAAATTACCCTCATCCAGACGAATTTGAAAAAACAATTCTCGCAGAAGAATTCCTAACTCACATCCGTCGCTGGCCCTCTCCTCTCCCACTGCCGTGTTTGTATCATTTGTGTGTTTGTGTCATACATCAGGTGTGTGTGTGTGGTATCAGTGGTGTGTGTGTTATCAGTGTGTGTGTGCTATCGTGTGTGTGTGTGTGTGTGTGTGTATTGTGACTGTGTGTTTGTGTGTATCAGTGACTGTGTGTGTATATGTGTTTGTTGGTATCTGTTGTGTGTGTGCATATCTGTGTGTGCATGTGTTTATCAGTGACTGTGTGTGTGTATCATTGACTATGGCTGTGTTGTGTGTGGTGTGGCTGAGGTTCGGTGTGTGTCTGAGAGAGTGGTCTGAGAGAGTGTGAGCGTGTGGAAGAGAAAGTGTGTCTAGAGAAAGTGTGGTCTGAGAGTAGAGAGGTTTCTGAAAGAGAGTGGAGAGATGTTATTACCGCCTTGCGTCCTGGAACCGGCTCACTGTACTGAACGTAAACTCCTGCGTAAAGCATAGTCACAGATCATGAATCACACGGTCCAACGGCGATATCCGGCGGCACAGTTATAGGGTTCCCAAGCCTATCCTTAACATGTACTTATCATTTGTAGAGAAAATGAACATTGTCGCCAGAAGCGCTATTTTTCAAAATGTAACATCTCTACTAGTGTAAAATGATACTTCATATAAAGCAGGTTATGGGACCCAGTATAAAATGACTATAATGTCTCTTATCACATCCCAGTATATGGATATCTTCTATTATCACAAGCTGCTAACATCTGACAGGACTCAGGGTCTGAGCCCAGAATGTGACATAGCGAACATTCTCATTCTAAATTTCAAAAAATATTGTGTTGATTTCTGACCTGACTGCCGTGGTTACAGCTCAACCACTCTGTTCTA
Source organism: Ascaphus truei (assembly GCA_036426205.1). Classification (NCBI taxonomy): domain Eukaryota; kingdom Metazoa; phylum Chordata; class Amphibia; order Anura; family Ascaphidae; genus Ascaphus; species Ascaphus truei. The sequence continues at coordinate 143 of WSYH01003521.1, read as the reverse complement.
CTGCATGTCACCACTTTCTGCCACAACCAGCTGACGGTGGATCTGCAAGGAGTTCAACGCTCATTGGCATCAAATCTGTGGCTTGGTTAACGTATCATTTCTCCAGCTTTTTATTGTATTGTTTTTAAGTAGATTATATTTAT
>WSYH01003520.1:0-65925 GCA_036426205.1 Ascaphus truei | reverse complement strand
AAAAAAAAAAATAGTGATAATAACATTCCCATGCGCTGGGTGGGGGGCAGTGATGTATTAAGCTTCAGCAGGTGGTAACTGGATTAGCCCCACAATTATAAGGGGCTGTATCTCATATATATTTATCACTATTTTAGTGTTTCATTGGGTTTTATTTTGTTTATTAAAACGTTATTACTTTTTGTACTCTTGTGTGACCGAATAGCGGTCGACCCTGTGTGACGATAGGGGTTGCTGGCATCACAAACTGTTATGAATCCCAGCTAGCTACCCCTAAATCTATGTAACTTGGCCACCTTTGTAAGGCTTATTTTGGCCAAATGTATTTAACCTGATTGATATGTCAGGGGCAGCAGGGAGAGGGTGTTTAAAGAAGTAAAGCAGGTAGTGCCATACATAAGTGAAACATAATAAAACCAGGGACATATAGGTGTGGAAAGACGATGAGAATGTTAAAGGAACGTATCAGTATTCATCGATGTGCAATCAGGAAGGCACTTCTGGGTGCTGAAGATGACCATGATTTAAAACACCAACCGGTGGCGCGACACTTCAGGAAACACAGACACAGTTTAGCAACTCTAAGATGCAATTTCAACTTCATGCAAGTTCTACTTATTGTGGTATTCCCATATGCACTTATGGTTCACATGACATAGTCTGGCTCTGCCCTCTAGTAATGTCAGTACATTCCATCATGATCCCCACCACTCCCCCACACTCCCCCACACCTATATGTCCCTGGTTTTATTATGTTTCACTTATGTATGGCACTACCTGCTTTACTTCTTTAAAAACCCTCTCCCTGCTGCCCCTGACATATCAATCAGAGCTCAGACCCATTGGTAACCATGACAATGGATGCAATACACAGCTGGGTGATTAGCAGTATGGAGGTATCTTATGTAAGCTTAATCAACACATGACATCAGAGCTGCAGGTTTCTTGTGTTAATTTAATCGGGTGATGGTGATTGGTTAATTGACTTTCAGTGTTTGATGTATAAATATGTGGTGAACTGTGTCATTCTCCCTTTGTATCCCCCTGAGGAGGGTCCCATTCTGTAGGACCGAAACGTTGGGTTTCTGGATGTATTTAAATATATATATATATATATATTTTATTATTCGCGTGTGTATCCATGTACAGGTAGTCCTCGCTATCCAACTTTTCACTTTAGAATGAATGGCATATCCAACGTTTTTAAATGCAACCCTATGGGCGGGTTTCGACGCTGGAAAGCGTTATCCAACGCCTGAATGCGTTATCCAACACTCGCCGCCACTAATTAACATGGGACTCACTTTACAACGGTTTCACTATCCAACGCTACTTCCAGAACGGATTCCATTGGAGAACCGAGGACCGCCTGTATGTGTGTTTCTGTGTATTTACACATTTTACATTGCAGAGCCAGCAACCAACTTCCCACTGATGTGACCCAAATGGTCGAAACAACTGTCTGAGTAGGTTTACTCCCTTCTTTAACCCAGGCTGTGCTGAAAATCTGTGTAACACGGCAGGCATAAGCTCATAGGGATCCATGTTAAAATGGATAAGAAGTAAAGAGTGACTCCCTGTGCTCATTTGCATGTCATTACCCAAAATCCCTGGCTGCAGTGGAAGCACTGTTCACTAAGTCAGGGGTGCACAAATTGCCTGCGCCCCCCCTCACCTCTAATGTTGCATCAAATGAAGCTGGGTGGTCATGTGACCCGCAACAGCATTTGACGTCACGCCTCCATGACAACGGGCGTCATTTGACGCCGTGTTGCCATAGAGACACGTGACTGAAGCCGGGTAAGTAAGTTTACAGAGGCCTCACGCTCTCAGCACAGGGTCTCTGTAAATGCTGCGCCCGCCCCCAGAAAAGTCTTGCGCCCCCTAGTTTGTGCACCCCTGCACTAAGTGATACTGGGGAAAGACAGGGTTGCAGACCTGTCTGAGACATGCAAATGCACCACACGTGGTATTTTTATTTGCTATATACAGGTAAACCCCGTTATAACGCGCCTCGTTATACCGCGATTCGGTTATAACGCGGTTTTCCCGTGGCTCCCGTTTAAAAAAAAAAAAAAACCATTGGGTTTACTATTCTTAGGTTGAATCAGTTTCTTCCTATTAATGTTTAATGCTCTTTTGTAGGCTCTATCTATAAGAGTCACATCATAGCCCTTTTGAAAGAAACGCTCAAAGAGTATTTGAGATTGTACCTTGAACGTTTCTATATCAGCACAGTTACGCCTAATGCGCAAAAACTGGCTGAATGGGATGTTATTAATGCATCTCCTTTCATGTCCACTTTCTGGGTGTAGAAAGGAGTTAACATTAGTGTTCTTAAAATGGGTTTTCGTGTGTAACTCGTTGTTGATTATGTAAATTTCTAAGTCCAAGAAGATGATCTTACTTGGACTTATTTCACTGGTAAAAGTGAGATTGAACAAATTATCATTCAACCTTGCAACGAAGCTATCAAACGAGGTATCATCACCGTCCCAGATAACAATCACATCATCGATGTATCTGCGCCACATAATCAACTGCGGCGCAGATACATCAATGCCCCATATGTTGGCCGATTCCCACCATCCCATATACAAATTTGCGAAAGATGGTGCAAAACGTGTCCCCATTGCAGTGCCACACAATTGTAAATAAAACTCGTGTTCAAAAAGAAAATAATTGTGTTTCAATATAAATTCAATTGAACTGTGAATAAACCTACGTTGGAGAAAAGGTAAAGTGCCGTGTAGTGCCAAAAAGTGATCAATAGCATCCAAACCCCCTTCATGTGGAATAGAGGTGTAGAGTGATTGAACATCAAGAGTGGCTAGATGATAAGAAGATTTCCATGTGAAATCTGAAAGGATAGTGAGAAGTGAAGTGGTGTCTAGTAGATGGGAAGGTAATAGTGGTACTAAAGGTTGAAGAAAAGAATCTACATAAGAAGAAAGGTTAACAGTGAGGGAATTAATACCTGAAATAATGGGTCGCCCAGGTGGATTCGTGAGTGATTTGTGAATCTTGGGCAAATGGTACATTATAGGGATGGTGGGAGCCGAGCAGCATAAGAATTCAAACTCTTTTTTGTTAAGTATGCCTGATGTTAAGGCGGATTCCAAATGTACATTTAGTTCTAGTTTGAATGCAGCTTTGGGGTCTCTAGGTAAATTACAATAGGACAGTGAATCAGACAGTAGTCTGACAGCTTCGCTGCAATAGTCTACTCTGTCTTGGAGTACTATACCTCCACCCTTGTCTGCTTCACGTATAATTATATTAGGGTTTAATTGTAGCGTTTTTAGCGCATGTCTTTCCTGTGCAGTTAAATTGGAGTTCTTATTCATAAGAAAACCTTTCCCTAGTCCCAGAGTTTGAAATTCCCTTTCGACCAATTTATTGAATATATCAATATGATGTCCCCTAGAATGATAAGGGTGAAAAACAGAATTGGGTTTGAATAATGAATGTTGTATAGATATACTTTCGTTGGTATTGGTAATGCCCTCATCCATAAGTGACATCAAGTCCACTAGTTGTGTCTGTTCACTTGTAGACAATTTCTGTACAATAGGATTGATGGTATCAGGGGTGGTTTGATAACCCCTTTGATCCGAAATAAAGTGTCTACTTAGAGTTAACTTGCGATTAAATTTCTGCAAATCAATGTAAAGATCAAAATTGTTAACTCTACGTGTAGGGGCAAATGAAAGGCCTTTGCCTAAAACATTCATTAATGTATGGTCTATACGGGAATTAGATAAGTTAAAGATGCCCTTAGATCTCAATGTTGGGTCATCTGGGTAAGTTTGAGAGGGGAGTGTTGTTTTTCCTCCCTTTGTCCTAATTCCCCTATGCCCTCTCCTGAATCCTGTCTTTTCCTTGTGATTTTTTGGGGGGCTCCCAATAGAGGCGGATGGTTGGAGTCCCAAGTTGATATTGATTTTCTCATTTTTTCCAACCTGTTTAAAAAATCCTCATTCTGAGAGGGATCAACAATCCAAGCTTAAAGAGCCAGAGCGCGGACTGAACTCCTCTTAAATCCAACTTGGGGAAAATTGTGGACCCCTGCAGTCTGTCAAAGAGTTCAGAAATTAACGGTAAGGGGTACTGGTTCTTTATCGTGATCTTGTTAAATCCCCAGTAAGAGATGCAGGGTCTGAGGGATTCATCCTTTTTCTTTACAAAGAAAAAGCCTGCTCCTGTGGGAATCGAGGACTTCCGGATAAATCCCCTTTATAGGTTCCTCACGGGGGAACCAAGCCAGGCAGTAGATCGATGGGGCAGTCAAATGACCGGTGATGCTGTAGTTCCTCAGATTGTGCCTTATTAAATACGTCCTGAAAGTCAGAGTAGATTTCAGGTAACTGTATGTTTACTTGTTCCGGTACTGAAACCCTGCATATTTTTTTGGAAGAAACAGAGCAGTTCTTCAAGCAATGAGAACTCCATTGGAAGGGCTCTGATTCAGTCCAGTCTATCCGAGGGTTATGCACTTGGAGCCATGGAGGTCCAAGGATGACGTTGACCATAGGGGTATGGATTGCGTCCAATTGGATCCTCTTGGTGTGAACCTTTCCTGTCCACAACTGAAAGGTAATGGTTTGCAAAGATATAAATGCAAGTTGTAAGAGTCGACCATCAATAGCCTCCAGTGCTACTGGGTACTTCTTGTGTATCAAGGGAATTTTATTTCTCTCCGTGAATCCCTGGTCAATGAAATTACCCCCTGACCGGAATCTAGAATGGCCCGTGTGGTGGTATGGAAGGTATCACCGGTTAATGTGATGGGTTTTAAAATCCTAGTTGGCATTTTTTTTGCAGGAGAAGAAGATAGTGTTCCCAGTGTTATTCTCCCGGCTCTCACTGGGACTTGGCGTTTCCCAACTTGAGAGGACAAGCAAGTACCTGATGTCCAATGTTACCGTAATATAGACAGAGTCCGGCATTGCGTCTGCGTTGTTTTTCGCCGGGTGATAGCTTATTGCCCCCGAGTTGCATGGGTTCCTCCAGGTCCAGCGGAGACGGGTTAATAGCCCTTGTGTAAATACTGTGAAAAGGTTGTTTCCTTGCTTGGAGCGAGTTCTTTCGGCTTTTCCTTCCTGTAGCCGCTGGTTCACCCAAATGCATAGAGCGACGAGCTCCTCCAGTTCTGTGTGATGTTCCTGTGCAGCGAGTTCGTCCTTCAGATTCTCAGAAAGGCCTTGCCAGAAGGTGGCCGTCAACGCCTCATCATTCCAACCAGTCTCTGCAGCTATGGTCCGGAACTCAGGAACGTACCAGGCCACGGGGCGGCTACCTTCGGAGATATGTAACAGTGATGGCGCAGCAGTTACCTTGCGTCCGGGTGTGTCGAATACTCTGCGGAACTCCTTGGTGAAGTGTGCAATGTCACTGGTAAGCTCCGGCCTCTGTTCCCAAATGGGTGAGTCCCACGCCAGGGCGTCGTCAATCAATAAAGAAATTATATATGCCACTTTAAATCGCTGAGAAATGAAATGAGAAGGCATCGGTTCAAATTGGATGAAGCACTGGTTAAGAAAACTGCGACAGCCATGTGGGTCACCACCTTAGCGATTTGGGGTAGGTAGTTATGGTACAGAGGCTGTGGCCAAAGGAATGGGTGCAGGGATTGGCGCCACAGGGGACACAGAGTGCAAAGAGGGACGTTGTGTCTGATCAGTAATGGATTGAGCCATCTGTTGGAGCAGCTCTATACGTTGGTTATTTTGCTCCAGATATTTTTCCCGTCTGTCAAACATGTTGGCGTGCGTGCTCAAGACTCGACCCACCTCAGATTGATAGTTGTATAGCCAGGTCAGGATTGGAGAAGTCAGATGGTTGTAGAGGATATCCGGAGTCCAGGGGTAGAGAAGTTTGATGTCCAGATGCAAGCTGAGGTCGAGGTTTGGAGAAGTCGGGGGTCCAGATACAAGCTGAGGTCAAAACACTGAGACAAAACAGGATCACAAGGCAACAGGACAAGGCAGTAGGATGCTTGGTGTAAACACTATGTTCAGCAACGAAGAATTATGCTCAGCCAATTTGCCAGAGGGCTGGCTGAGCATATAAAGGGCAGGTAGCCAATGAGCAGCCAGCAAGCAGCTGCCACAAATTAGCATCAACCACCCACTCAGTATACAAGCTCCCAATCAATAGTCAGGGGGCTGGAGTGTGCCGCAGGTGCAGGTGATCCTGGGTTAGTGTTGAGTTTTGGGATTAACCCCTCACGTGATCTTCGTAGCACGGTGCCTGCACGTGGTGTCGTCGCAGGGGTGGGGCCTAAGCCCGAACCTGGTAGTGCGGCGCTTGTGGGTAGCTTACGTGGTCTGAGGCACGTTACCCGTGTCATCACGGGACCTGTTGTGGGGGTGGGACCGAACGCTGATCCTCACTCATCCACCTTGAAGATCCGGACCTGGCCATATTTAAGGCCTTGTCGCCTCATTTGAGATTAAGAAGCCGACAAGTCAATATCGTGTTGTGGATTTACCATTGGGTTTTTAGATTAACAGATGAAGAAAGAAGATAAAGAAAAGAAATATATAATTACAGATCAAGAAAGAAGAAGGTGTTAGAAGATCAAAGAAAGAAGAATTTTGTTACCTGGTCCGGATCTTCAAGGTGGATGGCGTCGGATTGAGTTGGATGACATCGCGGTACGAGAGCTTCCTGATACCCCTGAATTTGGAGGGCTAACGCTTCTAAAGGTAAGTTAAATATTGAATGTATACAAATGTATTTTTTTCAGGTTTTTGGATTGTATTTTTTTTTTTTATGTTTTTCATTGCCCATTGACTGATAATGTATTAATCTGTGCCTAATGCTAACGGATATTAGCCAATGCATTTTTTGTCAAATGCTTGCTTTCTATTGAGTGTTATTTTTTCTATTTCAGTTTATTTCTTGGATTTAATGGCTTGTCATTTTGCTGTCTTGTTTATATTTTTGTATCCGATTGATTAGCGTTTTTAATTAATTATTTCTTGTGTTGGCTCCTGCTTTTAGTTTGTGTGTTGGATAGTGTTTTTATTCATGAATTGATTTGTTGGCTACTGGTTAAAATTAATTAATAGTTTTTTTTGGTTAGTGCTTGTATTTATTTCATTGGTTGGCTAGTGTTTTTATTGATTGAATTGTGTTGTTAATGTGCTTGTGTATATATTTGATTATTGTTTAATTTTGGCCTTCATGCTTTTTATTAGGGTGACCATTGAGTGCTATAGTGGCTTATCATGCCAATATTATATGGGTTTGATGTACCACTATGCCAATCAATGGGTACAGGGTGGATATAGTGATTCCGGGGTGGGTGGTTAGGCCTCCCGGGTGGGTAGCGTGGGAGGGTGGATTAACTCCTTAATTACTATAGCGGTTATTAACCTTTAAGGTGATTAAGGAGTTAGGGGCCATTAGATTGTTTTATTTCATGTATTCTTTCTGGCAACGGAGGACATGGCCCTGCTGTATGCTGACGAGGATGCCCTTCATAATGGCAGGGGTAAGTAGAATGATTTATTTACTTTATTTATGCTGCCTGGCTAATATTTTATTTAATAATGGGCATATGAGCTATTATCCATATCTGGATAATAGTTATTTTGCCCATTACTGTACTGTATGTGTTTGGTGGGGGGGAGGTGTATTTATAGAAATGTATGCCACATTTACTTTTTTACAACAGGATTGGTACCGCAGGCCAGCGGGGACCCACGGGGACCACCGGAGGACTCACGGGAACAACCCGAGGACCCTGTTGGGGCCCTCGGACACTCACAGGGACCACTTGGAGTCTCGCAGGGACCACCCGGGTACACCTGCCGGCTTCTGGTATTAATCATGTATAAAAAATTAAAATCTGGTTTTATGTGGGGGCAAAGGGGGTGGGTTGTGTTTTGGTGTTTAGTACACTGGCGACACACTTTATTCGAGCTCGGCTAGTCCCACGAATTCGGGTATACCCGGGTGTATTGAGGTTTGTGACTGTTTTCTGCCCGAGTGCATTGAGGTATTTTCCACGCAGGGATTGAAACATTTTATTCCCGCTGGCTGCAATACTGCACAGTATATACATATATACTGCATTACAATTCATGAATTTATGCCATCTGGTAGACACGCGAAGCATTGCAGCCTATTAAATCCTAATCATTATCATTTAACAGATCAGCCGCCCGTCAGCCAGGCATGAACCCAGGCTGGGAAGGCAAACGCAACGGGGCTTGTCAGAGGTGAGGAGCGGCGCATTCCAGGTATCTGCCAGGTACATACTGGGTATTTGCTCGAATAAAGTGTGTCGGTGCAGTACATATTGTAATGTTTATTGGGGGCAGAGGAGGTGAATGAAGGGCCAAGTACCCGCTTCACTCACCCCATCTGCCCTGAATAAAGCAGCTATTGTGCCTTAACCCGGTCATTGCCTTAGCGGCTATCCGCTAAGGTAATGAAGCTGCATTAATGTCATTTTTATTCATAGTGTGCAGGAGCAGTGGGTCTCCTGAGCTGAACCGCATTGATTTCAGCCTCAGGACCCCCTGCTTCCCGAGTTACAGGCCCAGATATGGGGTGCCAGTATCTCCTTCATTATTTAAATCCCACGTTCACGTGACACGGATGATTTAAAAATGGCGGTGATAATGGCACCCGATGCCCCATACCAGGGTCTGTAACTTGGGAAATCAAAGCGCTTCAGCTCAGGAGACCCCTGCTCCTGCACACTATTAATAAAAATTACATTAAAGGAGCTTCATTACCATAGCAGATAGCCGCTACAGTAATGAATGTGTTAACATTTTTATTATGGTTTTATTACTAGTGTATTGTAGCAGGGGGTCTCTGGAGCAGAACCTTTTTGATTTGAGGTCCGGGGACTCCCTGCTTCCCGAGAAACAGGCCCCATTATGGGGTGCCGGTATCTCCTATGCATTGAAATGTCCCGCAGGTTGTGACCGCGGGAATCAAATGCATTGGAGATACTGTCACCCCATAACGGGGCCTGTATCTCGGGAAGCAGGGAGTCCCCGGACCTGAAATCAATGCGGTTCGCCTCCAGAAACCCCTTGCTCACGTACACTAGTAATAAAATGTAAAATGTTAATGTCAAAAAAAAATCTCACTCTCTGCAGCAGAAAGGACTCGCCGAGTGAGCCCATCCAAGAGTTCTTAAGGAGTTAAATTCAGTAATAGCCAAAACATTACATTTAATATTCAAGGACTTTATTTCCACAGACTCAGTACCACAAGATTGGCATAAAGCAGATATGGTGCCTATATTTAAAAAGGGAGCTAGATCACAACCAGGGAATTACAGACCTGTAAGCCTGACTTCAATAGTGGGGAAGCTACTTGAAGGTTTAATACTGTATGGGATAATATTCAGGAATTCCTAATGGAAAACAAAATTATTAGTAATAGTCAGCATCGATTTATGAAGGATGGATTTATGAAGGATAGATCATGCCAAACTAACCTTATTTGTTTCTTTGTGGAGGTAAGTAGGAATTTAGACAAAGGTGATGCAGTTGATGTGGTCTACTTAGATTTTGCAAAGGCTTTTGATACAGTTCCACACAAGAGGTTAGTGTACAAAATAAAGCAAATTGGATTCAGGTACAAAATATGCACCTGGATTGAAAACTGGTTGAAGAATAGACAACAGAGAGTTGTCATAAAAGGAACTTTTTCAGGTTGGGCTAAAGTTGTGAGTGGAGTACCTCAGGGATCGGTACTGGGACCCCTGCTTTTTAACTTGTTTATTAATGACCATGAGGTTGGCATAGAGAGCAAAGTCTCCATCTTTGCTGATAATACTAAATTGTGTAAAGTAGTAGAATCAGAGCAGGGTGTAATTTCTCTCTAGAAGGACTTGGAGAGACTGGAAACTTGGGCAGGAAAATGGCAGATGAGGTTTAATACAGATAAATGTAAGGTTATGCATTTGGGAAGCAAGGATAAACAGGTGACTTACTAATTCAATTGGGATAAATTGGGGGAGTCCTTGATGGAGAAGAATTTAGGAGTGCTTGTAGCTGCAAAGGCAAACAAGATCTTATCTTGTTTTAAACGGGCAATGGATGGAAGGGAAGTAAACATAATTATGCCCCTTTATAAAGCATTAGTAAGACCACACCTTGAATATGGTGTACAATTTTGGGCACCACTCCTTAGAAAATACATTATGGAACTAGAGAGAGTGCAGTGAAGAGCCACCACATTAATAAAGGGGATGGACAATCTAACTTAGGAGGAAAGGTTAGCTAAATTAGATTTATTTACATTAGAAAAGAGGCGTCTAAGAGGGGATATGATAACTATACTGTATATAAATATATTCAGGTACTGTACAAGGAGCTTTCAAAATAATTATTCATCCCAAGGGCAGTACAAAGGACTCGGTCATCCTTTAAGGTTGGAGGAAAGTATATTTCACCAGCAACAAAGGAAAGAGTTCTTTACAGTAATGGCAGTTAAAATGTGGAATTCATTACCCATGGAGACTGTGATGGCAGATACAATAGATTTATTCAAAAAAAGGTTGGACATCTTTTTAGAAAGGGAAGGAATACAGGGATATACCAAATAAGTTAACATGGGAAGGATGTTGATCCAAGGAGTAATCTGATGGCCAATTCTTGGAGTCAGGAAGGAATTTATTTTCCCCTTATGAGATATAATTTTCTGATATTTCCCTGGGATTTTTTGTTTGCCTTCCTCTGGATCAATATACTGTAAGTATGGATATAGGATAAAGTGTCTGTCATCTAAATTTGGCATGGGTTATATTTGATGGCCGCATGTCTTTTTTCAACCTCATCTACTGTGTAACTATGTAACCTCAAGAATCGGTACTGGGACCTCTGCTTTTTAACTTAATTATTTATGAGTTTGATGTTGGCATAGAGAACAAAGTCTCCATTTTTGCTGATGCCACTAAATTGTTAAAGTAATAGAATCAGAGCAGGATGTAATTTCTCTCCAGAATGACTTGGAGAGACTGGAAACTTGGCAGGTAAATGGCAGACTAGGTTTTATACAGATAAATGGAAGGTTATACATTTGGGAAACAAGAATAAACAAGCTACTTACAAATGAAATGGGGCAAAATTAGGTAAATCCTTGATGGAGAAAGATTTAAGAGTGCGTGTTGACAGCAGGTTTAGCAAAGGTGCCCAATGTCAAGTAGTAGTTGCAAAGGCAAATAAGATCTTATCTTGAGCGGGGTATGGATGGGAGGGAAGTAAGCTTATTTATGCCACTCTATAAAGCAGTGGGTTTCAACCTTTTTTTGGTTAGGAAACCCCAGAATTTGATTGTGAAATTCTGGGGAACCCCAACCCTCACCGCCATCTCTTCTTCTCCCCCTTATGCTCCCTCTCCCCCGCACACTCTCTCCCTTACGCTCCCTCTCCCCCTTATGCTCCCTCTCCCCCTCTCTCTTCTATACACACACACACACTTTCTCCCCATCTCTCTTCTACACACACTGTGACATAGTCCCAGGATAATGGGCAGCTAATTTATAGAAGAAAGTTCAGACTTACAGTAGTATGGAAGTGATCCATTCTACAGTTTCACAGATGCTGAGACTGTGGGATAGAAATTCCAGGCCAGAGATTAGTGGTTCTGGTTTTTCACTCACCTTCTCACCTAATTGAGGAAGAGGAATATCTTGCAGTTAATTTGACTGCTTCACTCTCTCTTAGAGCCTGTAGGCTGGGGCATGCTGCTCCCCAGTATCCAGTTTGGGGTAGACAGCCCCCCACGTGTTGCAGCATCTGAGGATCTAATGGGGCGCTGTCTCCATCTCCCAGTGAAGGACTCAATGTTATCTGTGTATTATTTTAAGTTGGTAACTGGCTTAGCCAGCCAATATTGCAGATAGGGATATGTGAGTATATGCGAGTTAGACTCCTGACAGGAGTAAATGTTATTTTTATGAGTTTGTTTTGACTTAAAGTGAATGTGTAGTGCCACTAAGGAAAAATAAACCGCTGAAGGTTGAGGGCTGAGTGACCTTGTGTGTATACACGTGCTTATCCCCCTTTTTATACAAAACAAACCATAGGGAGTCGTTTGCCACATATGGTGGATGAGTGCGGGCAGACACTGCGGGTTTGAGTAAAAAACGTGGGGATTTAAAATGGCCGCCCGGCTGAAGTAAAGTCTGCGAGTGAAGTCTGTCCCACTGTGTATGACCAGTTGTGCTTAAAGCATAGACAGAAAATGTGTGAAGTGTGGATGCAATAGCACCCAGGGTCAGTAGATGAAGATATCTTAAGGCCCTGAACCCAAGCAGAAAACCAAAAAATTTTGCTGAAGAAAGTGAAAATGGCATCTAGCAAGGGCTGAGTGTAAAGTCTGCCCCATCGGGTATGAAAAGAGTGCTGTGTAAAGCCAACGCCATAAGCAAAGTGCTGAGTGTCAAGTTTTCCCTGCCGGGTTTTTAAAATGATAGACATGAAATGTTTGTTTTGCAATGTATGTAATCATACAAAACAGTGTCCCTTCAGTCCATACGATGATGATGATGACAACGATTCATATGTGGCCCCAGGAAGAGAGCTGTATCCGCAGATAAATTTAGTATGCTGGGCCTGTCATGAACTAGGTCACATGGAAGATGCGTGTCCCCAAATTTTGGAAGACAAACAGCTGCAAAAGCAAGCAATGGACGACGAAGAAGAAGATTGCTCATGTCACATAGGAAGTGACCGAACCACTTGAACCTCCGATTTCAGGACAACGTGCAACAGAAAGACGCCGAGATGTGCTGCAGATCGGAGTGACGGGCAAATCGTCATGGGAACAGTGGCAAAGAAAAAGGAGGAGCAAAGGGAAGCTGAATCCTTGATCCAGGATAAAGAGACTTTAATTTCTGCACTCCAAACTGTTCACAATGATTGTGATGTCCTGCAGGAAAGATTTGGATAAGGAGCAAGAGATTAACGGCCAGTTTCAGGAGGCTAACGCCACTTTACAGAAGAATATACTCCCAGCTTTACATGAGTATTATTTTTGAAGAAAACAGAGCGTCTCTTATGGAGTGAGTTGGAGGAGGTGACGACCAGTCTGGAAAGGGCAAACATTGCGGCGGCCGCCATGGATTGAAAGCAGAACAAGTCGTACGGACTAATTGCTAACTTGAAACAGAAATATGGGGAGGCTCTGCAAGAGATTCGCAATTGCCATAGAGAGTTGGAAGTCTCTCAGAAAGAGGTTCATGCTCGCCGCACAGAGCTGGAACACTCTCGCCAAGAGGGCCATGGTCTAAACGCAGAGCTGTGTACTGTACAATGAAGGAAGCCTTTGAGAATGCCCTGAGTGATTTAGAGACTGTAAAGAGAGAAAATGTACTGTAAGTCTGAAAGAAGAAAATTGAGATTTGTCTGACCAGGCTAGTGAAGGAAAGGAGAAGCTTCACCAAGCAGAAAAAGTGACGGAACAATTGTCCCAGGAAAATGTTAAAATACAGGCAGCACTGCAGAGCCAACTGCAAGAGCTGCGTGCTCATCTACAGGAGGCCAAGGAGAAGCAGTGGGTCCTGCAGGAAGAAAGTACCCTGGCTGCTAACAAAGTAAAAGCTCTGCAGGAGCATCTAAGTACCCAGTGTGTCCCCACAGAACAGCATGAGCAGCTGAAGGTCACGTTGAGCATTACAAGAGCATCGCTGGAGGCGGAGCTTAGAAGCCAGGTGACTTTGTATGAGAGGGAGCACGAGAAGGTTCAAGAAACTAGAGCAAGAGATGGAGAAGCAGAGAGGCTGTTCCATCCCCAAAAGTCAGTACACTCAGGAGAAAGAGGCGTAGCAGACAAAAGCAGTAGCGATCCTAGCGACAAAAACTGCAGAGCTCCAAAATATGAAGGAGGCTGATGCAAACCCAGAGCAAGCACCGGGAAGAGGTGAAGGCCCTGAGAGGGGACTTGCAGGATCAAATTGAAGAGCTGCAGATGCAGATTGCTGAGTGCAAGATACAGCTCGCGGAGAGGGAAGAGGTGTCCGTCCGTTAGGTGGCCTACCTGACATTGCACTATGAAACAGATATGACCGATACCCGCAAGCTGCTGGACCACACAGCCAATGAGAGGACCCGGCTGCAGCTGGAGCTGGACAAGGTCCGGGAGGAGCACCGGCAGCTGCAGGTCAAGAATAGAGAAAAGGAAATCAGCTGACAGATGTGGAATTGCGACTCAACTCCAAAGAAGTTGAACTAGCAGCCGCACGGAGTGAAAAAGAAATAGAGAAGGACAACATCAAGACCTGAGGAAGGACCTGGAGTCTGAGAGTACTGGCCGTAAGATGGCAGAGAAACAAAAGCGTGACCTGGGCGAGGAGCTCGAGGCTCTGAAGACTGAGTGGGATGCTACGTTGGACTCTACTGCTGCCCAGCAGGAGATTCCTCAGTTGAAGTTGGAGAAAAAGGTTACAATCCTAAAACAGACACTTGGGTCACAGAAGCAGTACATAGAAAAGGAAGCTATGCGGAACAATAATGCACAGGTGTCTCCATTACAGGAAAAGGTATTGGCCCAGCCCAAACGTCTGTATCCTACAGAAAGTAATGCCCGTGAAGACACCCAGGCCACCACAGAAGATGTTTTAGCCAAGTGGGTGGCAGTTCCATGAAAACACAAAGTGGATGGAAAATCCTAATAACGTTATTAATATTGACTGCGTTTATACAGAAGCAACTATGTCTCCAAAACCCGAAGGCCTGGTAATTGCCCCAAAACGGAAATCAAACATTTCTGGTGAGTGGAAATTTTCTTGAGAAGAGACATTTCAGTAAGAAGGGCCTAGAAGGTTCAAAGATTGGAAAGCAGAGGTGAATGAATGAATGAATTCACCTGCCCCTAACGAAGCTCCACCTGGTGAGAAACGCGTAGGGCGTCGTGACGTGGTGACGTCACGTGGTGCCGCCGATCTGTTGACTGCCGTCGCCATTGTACTCCAAGTTCTGTATGCGGATTAAGAATGCTACAATACAGCTAAGTACTTTAAATGAGTTCCAAACACACTTCATGGTTATTTGTAAGTCATCAATGCGCTACCACCGCTGTCATTAGAGTCAGTGAGTCCATAGTAAATCTTGGCAGTGATGTTGGAACTGTGCTGCCCCTAGTAAGCAGCTTCCTTATATTTGAGCTTAGTTAGATAAGGGATTCCAACCCACTGTTATTGGCTTGTAAATTTTGTGATGTAGCATGTATTGTGGTGTGACATGTGTATACAGAGAGAGAGAGAGAGAGAGAGAGAGAGAGAGAGAGAGAGAGAGAGAGAGAGAGAGAGAGAGAGAGAGAGAGAGTGTGTGTGTGTGAATGTATGTGTGTGTAGGAGACATATTGAGGGGAGGGGGAGAGAGAGACATGGAGAGGTGGGAGACATATTGAGGGGAGGGGAAGAGAGAGACATGGAGAGGTGGGAGACATATTGAGGGGAGGGGGAGAGAGAGACATGGAGAGGTTGGCCGTCTTTTTAGAAAGGAAAGGTATACAGGGATATGCCAAATAAGTAAACATGGGAAGGATGTTGATCCAGAGAGAAATCTGATTGACATTATGTGGAAGAATTCATATTTCTCCTTATGAGATATCATTAGATGATATTTCACTGGGATTTTTTTTTTGCCTTCCTCTGGATCAGAATACTCTAAATACAAATATAGGATCAAGTATCTGTCGTCTAAATTTAACATAGGTTAAACTTGAATTGCATATGTCTTTTTTTCAACTTCATCTACTATGTTGGTCTATAAAGTGCAATCACTCAGCCATACTCTACTTGGCTGATAACTTATTAACCAATTGCATTGTAAAACTTTACATTTATGAGTTGATTGAAGAAGCAGTTTATGTTTATTTTACAGTGATGCTACATACTGTACCCTTCCTGCATTGTTTGCTTTTTTTGGGGGGGGGGGGGGGAATATCAGTAAAATACAGCCATGTCTAAAATGTTGATTAGGTTTTGTACCTTTACCTATTGGTTAGTAATTCACAGTGATAAAAATACTCTACTATGGGTAGGACTGAACTAATGATTCTATTTCCCTGTTTGTAGGAGATTGGAGATATTTAGCAGTGTGCAGTTAGGTCAGGAGGTATAATTTTGTGCAGCAGAGTTTATAATGCATGTCTGGGTGAGAGTTTTTCACATATGAAAGTCTGCAGATATACATCTCAACTGCAGCCTGAAGCAAATACAGAAATCCTATTGTATGGGTATAAAAGAGGGTGAAGTGTTAAAATAACAGACATAAATGGACAAAATATTTAATTCAACCTTTATTTTCTCTATCTTATGTTTTTATGCCTAGAAAAAAAATTACGTTTGACAATTTTATATATGGTTTCAGAAAATTAAAACAATAACGGCAACAAATTTGACAATTATATCTTTGTTTGCTTGTCACTTTGATCCAGAAATGTACTTTATATTAATGTTAATAATCTGAATAAAACAATAACTGTTTGGTAAACATTATTTTGCTTACAAGACATTGAAAACAACCCTCCAAATATATAGCAACTGTAAATACAAATGCAATTGCTTTCAACAGCAGGGTAAAAGACAATTAGTTCATGTATTTATTAAGCCACTCAAGCATATCCTTTCTTGCTTCTTGAATGTAAGGTTTATCTTCAGGGTTTATCTCTTCCTTCTTTCGGTGTGCAAATCCATGGGTTTGCTTTGGAAACACCTTTACTTTAAAATCAACCTTGGCATGCTCTTTAAATTTTTGATCCAAAGATGAAACCTAGAAAACAGCATAATCAAGTCAACATTATCATGGCAAACGCACATTGCTTTTTAAAGGAAAGAATAGATTATATTTCAAAAGTTTTTCTCCCCTCCTGTTTATTCAGCATAAATATTCCATGAGCCGCTTTTTAAAATGAAATGTAATATGTAACGTAATATTTAACAGGCTAAATCAGGCACTATACCGCAATCTTTTTTTTTTTTTATAAGGCTCTGCATGAACTGTTCAAAAAAATGACTTGATTCCGGTACTAACAATGGTTTGCAGCTGTAAAACTGCAGTTCAAGCAATATCCTACGTGTGTTTTTTTTTTTTTAATAAGTCAGTTCGGTACTATGAGAAAATACTTGTAGCATTTAAAAAAAAAAAATGTATTGTAATGTAACGAGCGTTTTTTTGTTCCTATAGCAACCATTTACAAAGTCACATCTCCTTCTTCTTCTGAAACAAGCTCTGGCACATCCCTTTTTGAGCCCTTCCCTCTTTCTAGCAGTGCACCAATTGTATCTGGAAACTGCCTGGTCACATGATCTTCCACACAGCACTAAATTTTGTGAACCCCAAGCCGAATTTTCGCCGATCGATCGGCAACTGAGCTAATCACTTGTCAGTGTTCAGATTGTATTGATGCACATATAGAATGGAATTTTTTTTTTTAAACATTGGCTTGAACTGCTGCTTTAAATAAAATTAAGAAACATGGATACCAGTGAACCTGTAATAAGGCTGATAATGATAATAAACAGGATAAGTGCAGATCACGACTTACCTGCTCAAGAGGTATGAGCGGATCATTTTCACCAAAAATGAATAATGTTGGGTTTAGTAAATCATACTTATCACACTCCTCACGGACTAAGCCTGATAAAGAAAATATAATATTATATTTAACGTTTGCAGAATTTCAATCTGTCACGATAAAGCCATGAATTAGTTAAAGTTTGTGTGCAGTATGGCAACCAAGAGGTTGACACCCATAGTAAAATAACTTTTTGTTTTGTTTCCGTTGGGCAATAAGGGACAGTGTCATATAAAGCTACAGGTCCATGGCTTAAGTGGCAATCAAACAATTAAATGTATGTTTGTTTGTTCAGGAACTAACTGGGTAATATTTAGGATTAGACAGCACGACAGTAAACCCCTCTCAATAAAATAGAAGTACTGCACGCTTTATTGGACAGTTGATTTCCCATACTATTGGATAGGACCTGGAATTTATGTTTGTAGCAGTGTGACTTTTAATATTAGTTTCACCTTTAAGTTTTCCCTGTTCCTTTTCCCCCACTACACTGGCTTAGAGATAAGAGTGGGTTCTATGGGACATTGCATTTTCAGTATCACTTGTGGTATATCTTTTTACTTGAGTGCACAGTATTACTTGCCAATAGAAAACATCTTTTCAGTACACGTGTTAGTTTATCATTTAGAGTGCTGTGGGCACTTTTTAATTATATCTAGGTGTTTTTATTAAAATCACAGGGAGAGTTTGCAGGTACCCAAACGTGTTCTCGATATCTGGAAAGCCCAGCTTCAAAGCTGCTCATGTACAGCAGTGCATTCCTTGCCAAGGGTAAGTGAAGAAACACAATATTCATTACCATTACAGATTAACATTAAGAATTCATGTGCGGTACAATTCTTAGTGATGTCTGTGAGCTGCGAGTGTATCGCGTGTACCCAATCGCACTAATATGAAAACTGACAGAATATCGTTTAGAAAACTATCAAATAAGTAATTTCCCTCTCGGAGGTTACAAGTGGGACACAGCGGTCTCGGATATTTAGCCACCGCTGTTCCTGTTTACCCGCCGGAACATTTAGCCACCTGCCATTTCGCCGCCAAGGTAACCCACTAACCTTACCCTAAAAAATCCTAACCCGTTAACACCTTACCCTACAACTCCTAACGCTAGTCTTTACCCTAAAAAGCTTAACTCCTTACCCCAACTCCCTAAACGTATCCCTAACCCCAAAAAGCTTATCCTTAACCCCTTACCCTAAAAGCTTAAACCCTTACCGTAAAATCCCTAAAGTTGACCCCTAATGCTAACACATCACTTACTTTAGGGGCAAAACGGCTGACGACAGCAGCAGAGTGGTCCCATTTCGCTGTCACAGGTGGTACCTATAGTACACGTTTTTCAGATACCTCTGAGTGCAAGTATGTGGGTAGCATGAATCTGCTTACTACTGGGAACAAATGATTAATTACTTGATACTCCGTAATTAAATTGACAATTCAATAATTCCCTTCTTAAAGCTATATAGTTTTAAAAAGTCTCTAGTCAGGGGGAAGTGACAAATGGGTGATAGGAACCACCCTCACAGGCCTGTCAAGGCATTTGGTGTCTTTCACAGATGAATGAGGGGAGGGGTATAAGAATGTGTGTTTGAACCCTACAAGGCAGACAGTATAGGTTTTCTGTTTTATTTATTTATATTTTATAAACTGTCTGATCCCATGTACTGTATGTCTGTATGTCTGTCTGGTCCCATGCACTATACGCCTTTTCTAATGTTAAATCTAAAATAGAATAAGTACTATCTTTGAGCTCTAATTGACCCTATTACCTTTTAAAGCGATTGACCTCATTTTTGGACACATTTTGCTATATTAGGTTTTTTTTCTTTAACCCCTTTATTGCCAAGGGTTTTTGCAACTTTGTGGGCACACACATTTTCAAACTTTTGGTATACATTTGTTGAAGTATTATTCCTGTGAGCAGCTTTATATGTACCTGTGAAAACGATGTATTCCCGTTTTAAGTACAAGTTGAGCTTTACATTGGTATATTTTCTTAATATCGTTCCAGATATCTATAACCAATTAATTAATTTGATTAAAATGAATACTATATGAATACAGTAGGTTTACATACTTTTTTGGGTCAAAACAAGCCCCAAATTAGCATGACTTTTAAAAACTGAAAATTTCAGGCCTAACCAGCTTCATCAAAAAGGCAAAACTACCGCTAGCAGAAAAATAAACCTACAAAAAAGGGTGACCAGATTTCCAAAAGTAAAAACTGGGACACAATAAAAATGTATTTATAAAATAATCTCTGGTATGTGTCTGTATGCTGTATGCTGACTCCAATCAATTGAGAGAAAATTAATAATAATACAATTTGGTATGTGTCTGTATGCTGACTCCAATCAATTGAGAGATAATTGATCATCTAATTAACTATTTGATGTGTCTGAGTTGATTAGGCAAACCCCTCCCGTAAGTGTTAGTCAAATGCATGTGATTAGGGTACTTAAATCAGTGTAACTTGGCTGTGAGCCATATGGCTGTGTAACATCAAAAGAGTCACATCTTAAGTGTCATATCTAAAGTGTCTACAAGAGTTAATTTTGGAGGTGAAGATTGGAGGAAGATCTGCACTCTGCATTACAACTTTGCCACTGTGAGACATTAACTTTTAACATCTGTGATTATTTGTTCATTTTTATCCTCCATTACCTATGAAGTCTCTTCTCCTGCATCTTACTATGCCCTCCCTACTGCTTTTTCTGTTTACTGTTTCCTCGCTCCTTTGTGAATGACTCTGTTCTCTCCAACATCCCCACTCCATCATTATTTATACACCCCTCTCCCAACAACTTTTATACCCCTCAATAAAAAAACACGCACACAAATCCTCTATTCACACCCTCTAGCTACTCCTTCCCACTGCTGGGGATCTCCCCATAGCCTGAAGTCAGACATACACACCTGATCTCACTCATGCGTCCCTGCCATCTCTTCCCCTGTAAATGGTGTTAACCTTTTCATTTAATACTGACCAGCCTTAAATCTCACCCAACAAATCAAGTATCCCAATAGCGTGCACTCATGGCTATTGTCCCACACTCAGTCTCAGCACTGCCATCTATAGCATTTACTCCCTCACCTACTGTCTTTGTAAGTTTCCCATTAAACCTCTTAGATTTTAAGCTCTTCGGGGCAGGGATTTCCTTTCCTATTGTCTGATTTTGCTGCACTTATTGTATAATTATAATTCCCTGTACTGTATTCTTTGTGAAGCGCTGAGTACACTTTTGGCGCTATATAAATAAAGACATACAATCCCTCCCCCCTCTTCTCTATCCCACCCCCTTCTTTCTATTTCTCCCCCCTCCTCTCTATCCCCCCCCCCATTCTTTCCCTCCCTCGCCTCTCTTTCCCTCCCCCATACTCTCTATCTCTCCCTCCCCCCCCAATCCTCTCTCTGCTCTCCGCCCCATCCCCTCTCTCTCCCCTTCCCCATCCTCTATCTCTCCCCTTCCCATCCTCTCTGCCTATCGCCCCAGCTAAACCGGGAAGTCACCATACTACAAAAGTATACATTTTCTGAAACTACATACCCCAAGGAATTCAAACATGGGTAGCATGTCTTTCCCTACAATAAGTTCTGGATGCAAATCTTTGTTAAAACAATGTAAGTTTATGAGAAAAATGTAAATACTATCAACTTCAAACTTTACATCAACATTTCTCAAACCTACGCAATGTAATCTTGGACATAAATATAAAATGGTGTTGCCCCGAGTACACTGATACCAGATATACAGTATATAGCTGTATATACACTATTTTCATAAAAAGAGCCTCCAACTTAATAAGATTGTGTAAGGATCTTCACATCCGGATTTTCCATAGCTGTAAGCAAAAAGGTGCTCGCTCTCATTGGAAAGGAAATACTACCCCATAAAGTATATATTTACTGGGTATTCACACCACAAGCTATTTAGACATGGAATCTTTGTGAAAACAGGTGTCTTATGTTTTCTCATAAATTACACTAATTTGATAAGACAAAACACCCCTATAGCATAAAAATGAAGTGCAGAGATGGATATTTTGTCTTTCCCCAGAAGAATATGTTGTCGGGAGTAACACTTTCACTGCCATGGGCAGTGCATTTTTCTTTACCCCAATTTTTTTTTTTACCCATTTTCACTGCAATGGGTAGCATGGGGTCATTGTAATTTGCGCAATAACATTTTTGAGCTGTGATTTCTGTGTCAGTGTTGTGGTGTACAGACTATACAGCATATAAACAGTAGCATTTTAAATTAGTGTTGTTCCATGTGCATATTTAGTCATGAGACCTCATCAATTTAATTTGTACATAAAAAATAAGGAATCGTTTTTCAAACTTTGCAATACAGTATTTAATCCAAATTGCCTAAATAAGCTATGTTCCACAGCGTAAAATATAACATTTAAAACATTTTATTTTTGCTTAGTTAATATTTTTACATGAAAAAAAGGGTAGTGGGTTCCAAACTAGCTGTGGAAAGATTTCTTATATTTTCTGAAAGGAGACATTTAGAAATCAATCCCAGAATCCTGGGATGGGTTACGTTAAACTGCCATATATAGGTGATGATATGCCTTTCCCCAGGGTGGAGATGAATTTTGATGCTACCTGCTAAGCATGGTTTTATCCTTTACAAATATGGGTTAACATTAAGTGACACAGGATACTACCAAAGTCAATCAAGGCTGATTCCATATTTGTAGGAATAACAATGTGTCTGTGGGATTACGTGCCATTGAAGTGTTGAAATACATTGTACTGTATATGCAACACGTTTTGGAGTTGATTTTCATGAGACACCTCAGGAACAATTTTACAGATGTTCTTGGCGAGGGATGAGAATGGTGCTGCTCCCTCATTTTGTGCAGTGGAGAGGGGTACACTCCCACTCTTAATGGGAATGGATTACTGAAATAATCCTCAAACCCCTCATGATTTGGGGGGTTTGGTTTACCAAAAAAGCATTTATATAAAAAGCATTTATATAAAACATAAACAATAATATTCAACAGAACATGACATTGAGAAGTATCACTGTTTTCTGATCTGTCTGTATGAAGAAAAGGTATTTTAAGATTTTTTTTACTGGGTCTGTGTATGTCCCACCGTGGAAACTATCCTTGCTGTTAAAGACTGTGAATTGCTAGTTTCTTTTCAAAATAACTGTGCAAAGTACCCCATTGCAAAGTTTTCCCAGTACCCAAAAACTAATTTTGCACGAGTACCAGATGTGGCAACACAATGTTAAAATGGCGTTGCTACCGGTGGAATGTATGCTTTGCATCTGGAGGGAAATGTCGTTCCCTGCCAGAGGCAAGCTACCGTATGCGTGCATGTGGCGCATACCAAAGACTGTGAATCAAAGTTGTGCACCAGAAGCTGAGAAAATGATTAGTTCTCAAAATACCAGTGTGAGTGCTGAAGTGCAAATGTTTCCAGCTCGGAAAGCTACAATTGCAAAGTACCGAAGATGGGAGCTGGAGTGTTAGATGTGGGCTGGAGAAGCCAGCTACTAGAGTTTCTCAGAGAAAGGGTCGTTCCTGACAGTGGAACGGTTGGTGCATAGGGACTATAGTTCAATTTGTAATGCACCCAGGGTGAGAGCCAAATATTTTTTTGCAGAATTATAGTGAGCCCAAATCCTTGCTAAAATAATTTTTGCATGAGTCATTGGGACAGAGATTCCGGCCAAAGAGTGCGAGATGTGCATGGATGCCACTATGTGCAGAACCAGTTGCAGAGTGGTGCAAAAGCATAGTCATGCCCTCCCAAAACTATCCAATGGCAGTCCACTGTGATAGGAGGATAACGACCACATATTACAGGGACCTACAAAGGGCCTGGAGCCTGGTCTCCATGACCACGAAAGGAAAGGTGGTGGTGGGGATTTCTTTCTTTGCCAAGCCCCTCCTGTTTAATCCGGCAATGGGGGCTCGGATCTTGGACACGCCCTATATCCGCCGCCGACTAACCCTGGTGTGAGTCACCAGAGTCGGGTTTTTCCTGGACTACGAGTGACGGAACTGGGCAGAGACACAGGTGCTTGCTGACCCTATGGGTCTGCCTACTGCCGGCATCCCTCGTCGTCTGATCCCAAAGTTTCCCCAACTCATGCACCTTCTTCAAGGGGGTATTGCAGACCGGAGAGCCCTGCCCACCTTTCACCCACGCTCTCTGGATTTTTGCATGGGACCTAAACCATGGCAACTCCCTCAGGCTCCTCTCCTCCCCAACCTCAGTTGGAGGACAGGTCCTTGGCATGTTTCGACAGCATGCGAGGAAAGGGCTGTACTCTCTAGTGCTCCATATAGTGCACTACCTTGCCCTCATCGCCTGCACTCATACCATCTGGAAGTGGGTACTACCAGAAAATGAGGGCGAAAGGCCCTAGTGGAGGGAACTCTATTCCGAGTTGGGTCCTTGCCCCAGGTTCTGAGTTGGACAGTCCTTCACAGTGCACTGAGCATGGGAGTGTACCGTGCCCATTTCACAGACTCCCCTGCCACTTGCTCATTTTGTGGTGAGCGAGAGTCCGTGTACCATATTTATTTTAGTTATGCCAGACTGCAGCCCCTCTTATCCACCTTAAGGAGCCATTTCCTGCAGTTCTGGCTGCATTTCCCCCCACCCCCATCTATTTATTTTTGGGCACCCAGTGTCCGGAACAATAAGCCTGGGGATCTTTCATCAACCTGATCCTGGCATTGGCTAAGCTCTAGCCATTTATAAGACCAGGAAACATCATTTGGAGAGGAAGATCCCAATGAACATTGTGGCAATGTTCCGGGCACTGGAACACATACGCCGATTCCACTGGGTTGGTTCCAGAGTTTGCCTCCCAGTGGGCGCCAGGTGGGGTGCTCCGCTCGGTATTCCCCATATGGATTTCTTTATATAAAATGTAAATTTTTAGGGCACACAATTTTCTTTTACAGTGCACTTGCTATTGGTTTATTTTCATATGTGATTGTCAGGTTTCTTTTTGTCCTATTTGGTTCTGAAAAACAAAGTAGGATTACAGTTCAACTGGTTGGCTGGCTTGGTCAGCCAGTCAGGTAAACCAGAATAAAAAAGACCTCCTCCAATATATCTTACTGAATACCTTTTTTTTTAAACAAATGTCATACCGGGAGGTACAGTATTAACATGCCAACATGTTCGATGTTGCCGTGATACTGCGGCTACATGAATAGGCCCCAAAGAATCTTAAAACCTGCCTCTTCCTTTCCATTTGCTTCCATTCTGCAGATTATTTGTTAGTATTTGTAAAGATTGTGGTAATGCTAGGCCTTGAAGTCGATCATGCATTCAATTCACAAAAAAACTCATCTTACCATAGAAGGCAACCCCAGCTTTCAGTTCTGGATATTTAAGCATAAGATAATGGGTCACAATTCCTCCCCAGCAAAAGCCAATAATGCCTATCGTCTTTGCGTGACACTGATCTTTTAAATACTTGAGGACAGCATCAACCTCTCTGAAATATAACAGGGAGTAATTAAATCACAATTATTATACATTTCCTTAGCTTTGTTTTTTCGCTGTTGGTCTCATTATTTGCTTTTTAGAGTGGCCTTGTGGTAACGTTATTATTAATAAACATATTAAGAGAACCCAGATGAATACATAGTTCCAGCAACTAATAAACTAAGAATGCAAAAATAGATTGTAAGCTCTTTGGGGCAGGAATTAACTGCTTTGTAAAATTATGTGCACAGCATTCCTCCATTAGACACCACTACATATACACATAAATGATTATTCATATTTTGGAAAACAAATATATGCACATATTTTTGAAGCTCTACTTAATGCTGTTACTCTTCCATGTTTCTGTTGTATTCAGATTTTGAATGTATTTGAAGTAGCATACTGTATTCTAGCAGTGACTGGCAAAAAATTAGAAAGAGAGATGTCAACCTCAAAGGTCCATTATCAGTGAGACTTGGGGTTTGGGGCAAGAAAATGGTAATCTCATAGAAAAGTTCTGCCTTTTAACAGTAAGACTGTATTAATGTTTATGAGACTGTCAATGCAAAAAATAATAACGATAGTTGACATGTCTGGACCTAAAATGTAGTCATTTCCATGACACTCACTAAAAAGTTAAAATAGGAGCTTTTAAAAGGTAGGATTGTTATGGTCTGTTGCTAGTTATAATCCCTGATTCAAGAAAATAATGCTTTATAGGGCTGAAGGAGTTGCTCAGTGGTTATGTCACTGCCTTTTAAGCAGACCAAATCCCAGAATCATCTTTCCTTGTGACCTTGGGCAAGTCATTTTTTATTTCCCTGTGCCTGACGCACCAAAATTAGATTGTAAACTCTATGAGGCTGGAACTCATTGTGCCTCCAAAAATGACATGTACAACACTGTGTACATTGTCAGTTCTATATAAGATAAAGATATTATCATTTACAGTATATAACTTATGAAATAGCACCGCTTGGTAAATATCTTAATAGTAATAAAACTGAAACGTGGCCTAGTAATTTAGAGCCCACTCATTTACTGTGTGTACATGCAATACCATTCTTACTTGTCCACTTTATTTGCGGGCCGAGTTTCAAGCCAATCAAAAAAGGTGGCACCGTCATTGGTTGGCATCCAGGGCTCTTTTCCCACGAAAAAGTCAGCGAGGACGGCTCTGTATTAAAATTATTTTATGAGAGAAAAATCCATGAAATTATAGTTAAATTAAACAAACGTATTCTAACACACATTTTATTACTAAAGTATTTTGTCTTCTTTTCTACATTGCTTTCTTCATTTCATAGTTGAAACTTACTCAACACTTACAAGAGTTGTTGAGTTCAGGCTGTAAAAAATCAAGGGCTACATGAACAAAATCATATTTTTTATCACAAAGTTGTCTTTGATAAATACCCAGAATACCTTTCTGCCAGCACTTCCATCTGCTTCAGGTTCATAACTTTCACTAGCTAAAAGTCTAATGCAGAAATTTCATACACTGAAAATGGACTGATAATAATAATAATAATAATAATAATAAATAATAATACGAATGGGACTCAAAACACTTGTTACATTGTTACAAAAAAAGGGAAAAAGAAGAAAACATTTAAGGTTATAAACAAGACCAAACACAAGAAAATAATATAAACACAAATACTAGACAGCACACGTGCTGGATAAGCAAATCTAATAAGGAGGTGCACAAGGGAACAGGGAGGAACCTAATTCCTCCCAGTAAACATACACACAAAACAAATGTTCCCGGCACTCAAAGTGATACGGCATAGGCAAATGGATCAGCCAAAAGGATTTAATGGTATATAGGCATACCCCGCATTAACGTACGCAATGGGACCGGAGCATGTATGTAAAGCGAAAATGTACTTAAAGTGAAGCACTACCTTTTTTCCACTTATCGATGCATGTACTGTACTGCAAACATCATATACGTGCATAACTGATGTAAATAACGCATGTGTAACAGGCTCTCTAGTCTCCCCTCTTGCACACAGCTTCGGTGCAGGTAGGGAGCCGGTATTGCTGTTCAGGACGTACTGACAGGCGCATGCGTGAGCTGCCGTTTGACTATTGGGCGATATGTACTTACTCGCGAGTGTACTTAAAGTGAGTGTCCTTAAAGCGGGGTATGCCTGTATATATAAAAAAAGAAATACACAATACAAGCTGAATGATGACTGCTGATGTCTATAAGCAAAACGATGCACAGTAAAGGATAATGAGATCTGAAAAAACTAAAACAGGGCTTTATCCCTCTGGATTCCAATCGTGCTGGCAGCATTTCTTTACTTCACAAAGTCTATGTTCAGGATATCATATTCCGTGAGAACTCCTCTTTGCCAGCTATCACTAATTTTGCATCAGTTTATGCTCATAGCTGTTGTCCTGTGTTCTGACCTCATTATACACTAGTCTGATGTTCTTTACCTCAGGGATTTTAGTCACAGGGTATAGGGAAGTACCAGGGGACTACGGTCTCCCTGGGAACGGGCCTGAAGAAGGGGTTTCATACCCCGAAACGTTCATTGCCCCCCTTGCCCTGGACTTTCCTTCCTCACCCCCCTTCTTTTCCTTTTCCCATCCTTCCCTCCCTTCCCTGTGTCTATCCCTCTTTTAGTTTTTTTAGATCTCATTATCCTTTACTGTGCATCTTTTTGTGTATAGACATCAGAAGTCATCATTCAGCTTGTATTGTGTATTTGTTTTTTTATATATAACATTAAATCCTTTTGGCTGATCCATTTGCCTATGCCATATTACTTTGAGTGCCGGGAACATTTGTTTTGTGTTCATTAATTAAATGCGTGAGTTAACAGGTAGCCTGTTTTTATAGATTTCCAAAGAGGGAGCCTCTTGAACTGTATGAGGCAGACTGTTCCAAAGAGAGGGAGCAGTGTGACTAAAAGCTCAGGTCCTAAAGCAAGTCAAGGAGATTTGGGAACTGTTAAGAGTCCTTCATCAGCAGATCAAAGTGAGATAATTGGAGTGTAGGATACAAGAAGCTCTTTTAGATAGCTGGGACCCTGGTCATGTACAGTAGTGCTTTGAATGTCAACAAGCCAATCTTGAAATAAATTTGCCATTTTACAGGCATTCTCCAGTGCAGAGAAAGGAGAACGGGTGCCATGTGGGAAAAACAGGTCTGGTTAGTTAACAACCTGGCCACAGCATTCTGCACCAGCTGCAGGCGGTATGGACAAAAAGTTTGACAAAGTCCCTCACGCAACTCTCCACAGAGACCAGAATTTCCTCAAACAAAAACTTCCCCTTTTCCCAGCACACTCAGAAACCATCCAACATCATGCAGTTCTAGGCATTGTGGTTGTGCTGTATGACAAGAGCAGAACAATAACTCCCAGCATCCTTTCCTTGTTTCTGAATAAGGAGATAATTTAAAAGTGCATCGATTCCTCTAAGCATTACAAGATCTAAAAACTGGTGCTTATCCACATATCATTAGTTAGAAATTGCTGTTCTAGGATATATCAAGTGCATTACACATGAAACAAAAATATATACAGCTCATCCCCGTTATAGCGTGATCTGCTACAACGTGGATCCGCTTATAACGCGGTCTGTGTGGTTCCTGATTTAAAAAATCTCTGTTTTGGTTTTTGTTTTGCGAAATGGCTGGGTTGAGGACTTACCCAGCATCTGCAGCTCTTTCCTCTCTGCAGCTTGGGAGCACATTCACTTGTCTTAGACAGGTGTAAGGAATCCACACCTGAGTTTACTGGTTACCTTTGCCTTGCAGACCTGGGCAGTCCTGGAACACTCCACATGGTATCTACAGCAGCTGTGCAAGCTATTTACTGCAGCTCCAGCCTGTGCTCTCTCATTGGAAGAATGCTCTTACACTCCCCCTTCTGAGATTGGCCCGCTGACTTTTAAATACTGCATTCCCACAATCCCTCTCTGCCGAGCATAATCCTTCTTGGATGTTACCTGTGTTTTGCCACAAGCTGCTGGCTTGTTATCCCTCGTTACTTATCTCTCTTGTTATTGTTCTAGTTCCTTGTACTCGTTACAGTTTCCACCAGGCCTGCTGCTGAGGCCTGAGTTCCTGGTTCACAGAGGCCTGTGTTTTGCCTGCCTGGATTCTACTACCTGCTGCATTCACCCCCAGCAGAGGTATTGTTTGGATGCCATGGCCTGCATCTCTCTCTCCCTTTGCAGAGGCCTGCTTGAACTTTTGCGCTGAAGCACGGGGTTACCAGTACTGCCTGGCGGTGTGCCCACTCCGGTCAGTCTTCCCTCTCCTAGACCGGCGCCATGGGCCGTGGACGCCACGCGCGCAAACCCCGTTCCCGACCTGCAATGAGTATGCTGAAGCAGAAGGACCAGCTTGATTTCTTGTTGCCGACTCCCTGCTTGGACTATGACTATCCAAATATCTCCTACTCCGATTCTGTCTCGTCCAACGACTATGCTGTTCTCTCCAGCCCTGAACCCGGCCTGTTTGACTATGAACTTTACACTCCAGACCAGTCTGCGCGGTCTAAGGTCGGTGAATATATAACCCCACCTCAGCCCCGCGGTCCGGACTCAGTTTGTGGCGAGCACAACCGTAACAACAGGTCTGTAACCCTGCTTTTTGCCAATAAAAAAGAATAGCTGTCTGTGAGTAGGTCTACTGGCTGTGCATCAAATCTCAGGCTGTGCTGAAAGCTGTGTAATGCAGCAAGCATAAGCTTATACGGGTTCCATGTAAAATGGATTTGAGGCAAAAGGTGACATTGTGTGCTCATTTGCTAGTCATTTCCCAGAATCCCTTGCCGCAGTGGAAGCACTGTATGCTAGGTGTAATGGCGAAAAGCAGGGTTGCAGACCTGTCCAAGTCATGTGAATGTGCTCACAAATTATATATTTATATATTTATATATATTTATAAACATATATTTATAAAAATCAAAAACAAATAGTCGATACCGTTCTGTGGCTAACTAAATGCCTTTATTTGTGCAAGCTTTCGAGATACACTGATCTCTTCTTTGGGTGATGTTACAATTTATTAAGCCCAAAAACTTTCTTAGAAACAAGGCAACTGGAATGTTATCTGTGAGTTATTAGGGTGACCATTGACTGCTATAGTGGCTTATCATGCCAGTATTATATGGGTATGATGTACTACTATGCCAATCAATGAGTCGAGGGTGGGTATAGTGGTCCCGTGGTGGGTGGTTAGGTCTCCTGGGTGGGTAGCAGGGGATGGGAGGTTAACCCCTTAATTACTTTAGCGGTTAATAACCGCTAAGGGGTTAGGGGCCATTAGATTGTATTATTAATTGTATTCTTTCTGGCAATGGAGGAAATGGCCCTGCAGTTTTTTGACGAGAATGCCCTTCATGATGGGAGGGGTAAGTAGAAAGGTTTATTTACTTTATTTATGCTGGCTAGCTAATGTTTGATTTAATAATGGGCAAATGAGCTATTATCCATATCTGGGGCCCTGTACTGTGGCGCGAGAGACCTGTGCTGCGGCGGGGGGGGGGTGAGCGGTCTTCCGGAGACAGCGAACAGTTTCACGAAGTTATTCAGGCACCCCTCACGTTCTCCGTGCGCGTGCGCATGCGCCGTGCGGCTCGTGAGGTGTGGATGTTGCCTGCCAGTTCCCTCTGCTCCTCTGCGGTTCGTCGTGTAATGACCCAGCGGGGTCATGTGACGTCACGGCATGGCAACGTGACCCCGCGGGGTCATTTTACACCAGTTAAAGTTGCACAAACATGACATTAAAGTTTGTTAAAACTATTAAAAATTGAATAAAAATTAACACAAATGAAGTGATCACATATACTGTACCCTGTATAATAAAAAAAAAAATGCTGTACTGTGTGTAAAATAGAATCAAACATTGTAATAAAAAAAGTGACACGTACACACACCTCTGACCCCTCTGCCATTTTAATCATACAACACACTGTGCTGTCTTAGAGCTGGTAAAATACATACTGTACTCAGGTACTGTACTTAAGCCCTCCAGATCAGTTGTTAAAAGCCTCAGGTTTTCAACACTAGGAAAAAACTGAAGACCCCAGGCAGGTAGAAATGGCGGAAACTTCAACCAAACATAAGAGGTTTACTGTCAAAGAAAAAATTGCTGCGCTTGACAGAATAAAATCTGGAGTCACGCAAACCAAAGTGGCTAGAGACCTAGGACTGAATGAGTCTACAGTTCGCGGATGGAAAAAGGAGGAGGAGAAAGTTCGTGATGCAGTAAAATCCATAGAAACAGACGATGGACTGAAGCGTAATCGTTTGCGTGAACCTAAAGACAGCCAGTTGGATAAAGCTGTTTTTCAGTGGTTTGTCCAAGAAAGATCCGAAGGCATACCTCTGTCTGGACCCCATCTGCAAACGCAAGCCAAAAAGTTTCACAGCCAACTTCACGGCAATGCTTCAACCTCCTTCGCGGCAAGTATTGGATGGCTAGATCGCTTTAAAAGGCGACATCGAATAAGTAAAACCGCTATATGAGGAGAGATATGGTCAGCTGACGATGAAGCTGCATGCACGTACCCTGCCCAACTTCAAGAGATAATTGAAGTTGGTGGCTATACCGCAGAACAGGTTTATAACTGCGATGAGACCGGACTGTGTTTCAAAATGGTACCGAATACCACTCTGGCCTGTAAGAATGACGACCAGCGTGCACAAGGCTTTAAACAAATGAAAGACAGAGTGACTGTACTTTTTTGTGTGAACCAATCTGGAAATCACAAACTGAAGCCACTTTGTATTGGCAAGTTTAAGTCGCCGCGGTGCTTCCACCATGTGAACATGGGTACTATGCCTTTTGCGTATGACTTTAGCAGAAATGCCTCGATGACTGCCAGTATTTTCGAAAGGTGGTTTCATCAACAGTTTGTACCAGAGGTCTGTAAAAACTTACGTCAACAAAGGCTGGATACAAAAGCTTTGTTGTTACTTGACAACTGCCCTGCACATCCCCCGGCCGATAGCCTAATAAGCCGATATGGAAAAATAAGGGTCAGCTACTTGCCCAAGAACACGACATCCAAAATACAGCCGCTTGATCAAGGCATTATTGCAACCTTTAAGATGAACTTTCGGAAAACAATGATACATCGAATAATCACAAGTGAAGATTCTGTTACATCATTTTTAAAGAAAATGAATCTTAAAGAAGTTTTTTATATTGGTGGCGAAGCTTGGGAAGCGGTCACACAAATGTGCATTGCGAAATGTTGGCGAAACATAACAGGTACACGTCCTGTGCCGGCTGACGCCGAACTCGCCAGTGACAGTGAGGACGATGCTGATTTTGAGGGGTTTACGGAGGAAGAAGTCGCCACCGCAAATCAGTTACTTGCAAACTATGTGAACGAAGGCCTCACAGAGCAGGAAATTGCCAATGCCGAACGAGTCATGGAACCGTTCATTGATACGGAAAGTGGGGCTACAATTGACTCTTGGGTCGGTGGGGACAGCAGCTGTCCTACTCATGAACATATGACGGGCTCGGAAATCATTCAAAGCCTTACAAGTGAAAATACTCATCTGGATACTACAGAAGACGATGAGGATGAGGAACCAGAACCGCCACCAAAGATTACTGAGGCGCTGGTGGGATTACAAACAGGACTTCAATTTCTAGAGTCAGAAAACGTCGATTCTATAACAATCCTTAAATTAAAAAGAATCATTGAAATCGTGAAAAAGAAGAAAAGAGATGCACTGAAACAGACAACACTTGATAGGTTTTTTAAAGTGTAATCTCCAGCTGGTTTTATTACAGGATGTTCAGTACAGTATGTTTTTTTTGTACAGTTGTTACATGAGCACAGAGTGCATTACACGGTTTTCAGTATGTGCTGTATCTACAGTGCATACTACAGTATATGTGTTTTTTGTGTGTTCAGTACTTTATTTACAGTACAGTATTTATGAGAAATGAACAACACGACAATTGGTGTTTTAAATACAGTACTTTATTGTTCAATGCATCAATAAATGTGTTAATACTGTACGATTGTGCATTTTCTGTATTTTTTCTTTCTACTGTTGATGTTTTAAACACACACCGACACACACTTTCACACACTTTCACACACTCACACACACTTATGCACACTCACACACACTCTCGCACACTCTCACACACTCTCACACACTCTCACACACTCACACACACTCTCACACACTTACGCACACTCACACACACTCTCACACACTTACGCACACTCACACACACTCTTGCACACTTACGCACACTCTCATACACTTACACACACGTACACACACTTACACACACTCACACATGCTTACACACACTTATGCACACTCACAGACACTTACACACACTTACACACACTTACGCACACTCACAGACACTTACACACACTCACAGACACTTCACCCCACCGTTGTTACGCACACTCACAGACCACATTACACACACACTACACACACCTACGCACACACACTGCACAACCACACTTCCACACGACTCACAGAACAACACCTCACAGACACTTACACACCACTCACAGACACTTTACACACACTCACCGAACTTACGCACACACTCACAGACACTACAAATAAGCACATCACAAGACACTTACACACACTTACGCACACACACTCACACACACTTACACACACTCACACACACGCACACTCCACAGACATAAACACACTCCCACACACCTTACGCACACTACAGACACTTAACACACTACGCACACACAGACACTTACACACACTCACCCACACTTACGCACATTTAAGCACACTCACAGACAATTACAACACTCACACACTTACACACACTCACACACACTACACACACTCACACACATCACACACCTCACACACACTTACGCACACTACAGACACTTACACACACTTACGCACACTCACAGACATCACACACACTATCCACTCAGACACTCCACACTCACACACACTCACAGACACTTACACACACTTACACACACTCACAGACACTTACACACACGTACGCACACTCACAGACACTTACGCACACTCACAGACACTTACACCACACTCACACACACTTACACACACTCACAGACACTTACACACACTTACACACACATTGTCACGTGGTGTCAGAGGGAAGCCGGGATTAGGTTCCCTCCCTGCACTGGACTGGATGCCGGGATGGGCATCCCCCCTCCATCTCTGTCACGCGGTGACAGGGGGATGCCGGGACGGGAGGGGCATCCCCCCTCCCATCTCCTGCCAGCAGATGCTTGTTTTGACGCCGCGCTCCATTTCTGGTTTGCTTTTGTCTCCTACATTTGCCACAAATTGTTAAGCAAAAAAGTTCAACCCACTTCAGACCGTGGCGATTTTTAAATATAGTACCAGAAAGTACTGCCGTTACGGTGGTGGCGTCGGTGGGGAGGTCGCGCGGCAGGGAGCTGTACGGCGGAAACTGGTTGTATAGCGTTTTTTTCTATTCCATAACCTAGCCTTTCCCGCGGTGACAGGGGGAAGCGGGGACCGGAGGGACATCCCCGCTCCCATCTCCTGTCCCGCGGGATGAATATGCGCTAAAGCGGCGGCCATTTTTTTTCCCGCGACCCCGTTAGTAACGCGGTGGTCTTGGGGTGGACCCCGAGGACCGCGCTATAACGGGGTTTACCTGTATATATATATATGTATATACAGTATATACTGTATGTCTCTATGAAGGGCCGGTGAATCGCTGGGCTAACCCCACAGTTAATGAGGACTGGACTACAAGTGTCTATACTGCTGCGGCCGAGTTTATTCGAGCATTTGCCCGTTCTCGGCCGCAGCAGTAACCTGGCGCGCGCCGGAGGGTGCCGGGCGCGCGCCGAAGCCTCGGAGGAGAGGCCCGCCGATCGGGGCTTCCCCCTCTCCTCACCGGGTCCCCCGGAACATCCCGCCGCCGTCCTCACATCCGCGCGACACCAGGGCTCCCTCGGGGAGCCCTGGGCACGCGTACAGGCGGCACAGGCACCCGATCGGTGATGCGCGGCACGCTGAGGGAGTGCGGCTCGCAAGCCGGGACATATCCCGGCTTGCGGAATGAGCCGTACTCAAATAAAGTGTGCCGCCTGTGTATATACTCCAAAGTGGAGCAGATTTGGTTTGCTGTGTTTAAAGAGACAGGCACAATAAAGCCTTATTTTAATTTCACCTTAAAAACAGTCTCCATTGCGTACCTCTGCACTTGTCCTCTTACAAAGCCTTTATGGTGGCCACGCTAATCCTAGTGTGACCTATCTTGAGTGCACTGAGTTCACTGGATGTGCTAAAACTGAGCTTTGTCTGTGTTTTATGTGCTGTCTCTGGTTTTAAATATATATTGCCATGCTCAGTAGCACTCCTCTGTGACATTCATATGCTTATATATATGTTGTGGTTATTTTGGGGGTTCAATAGGAGCTTGTTAGGTGTCCTGTATATCTTATGATCTTTTGTTTGTGTGTTTCTGCTATAATCTACCTCCCCTTGCTCCAGATAGTGTTTTGTGTTGGTTATGTAATTGTAAATGGTGAAGAAAGGGGTCTTTAGTGTGGGTGTAGTTAGTGTAACATTTTCATTGAAACCTTTTTTTATTCTTAAAATTAAAATATACTAAAATGTATTTGCTTTTTTACATTTTATTAAGAATGAAATGCATTTGTATAAGAAATATGTTTCACAATAAATGACCTTGAACATTTTGAGGACTTTTGCTTTTTTGTTTTCTATTGGCTGTTAATATATTGCTGAATATTATTATCACGATAAATTACTTAATACTCTTATGGTGGGAAGTTTTTTGTTATTGTCTAACTCTAGTTCAGGGTGTTGGAAACAATTCAGTACAAAGTGTGACCTCCTGTCACACCCAAGTATTTACAGTGGAGAAACTATTTTCTTGTTCAGTGTGGGAAAAATTCAGTGTTAAGGGTCACCTCTTCAGATACCAACAAATTCATGCAGGGAGAGGCCTCTCACATGGACAGAGTATAGGAAAAAAGTTTCTTAGATGAATGACCTCACACACCACATGATTCACACAAGGGAAATAATTTGCTTGTTCAGAGTGTGGTAAACCATTTTATACGAAGTTGGACATCTTGTTACACCAGCAGATTTACACAAGGGAGTGAGGCACTTTTTAATTGTACAGAATTTGGGAAACATTTCAGCACTAGAGGCACCTCAACACACACCAAACAATTCATACAAGGGGATTACATCAAAATCCATTCTGTAAAAGGAGGACAGTCCTCAGACACCAGAGCATTTACACAGGGGAGAAACCTTTCCCATGTGTAGTGTGTATACAATGTTTCTCAGTAAGAAAACCTGGTCACCCAAGTGTTTACACAGGGTATGTACAGTATGTATCCATGTCTATGCTGAACCTCACTGCTTTGAGCCCGTCTGCCTTATCTTGCTGCCAGAACAGAAGACGATTAGGACTGAGGAACCAGAACCGCCACCAAAGATCACTGAGGCACTGGTGGGATTACAAACAGGACTTCAATTTCAGAGTCAAGAAACGGCGATTCTATAACAATCCTACAATTAAAAAGAATCATTGAAAACGTTGAAAAGAAGAAAAGAATGCACTGAAACAGACAACACTTGATAGGTTTTTAAAGTGTAATCTCCAGGCGTGTTTTATTACAGATGTTCATACAGTATTGTTTTGTTTGTACAGTTGCACAGAGTGCATTACACGGTTTTCAGTATGTGCTGTATATACAGTGCATACTACAGTATACAGGTGTTTTTTGGTGTTCAGTACTTATTTACAGTACAGTATTTATGAGAAATGAAAACAACACGACAATTGTGGTGTATTAATACAGTACTTTATTGTTCAATGCATCCATAAATGTGTTAATACTGTCGATTGTGCATTTTCTGTATTTTCATTCACTGTTAATGTTTTAAACACACACTTACGCACAGCACAGACACACACACTTACACCCATCACAGAACACACACATACCACACCACTACGCACACTCACACACACTCACACACCACTACAAACCTTACACACTTACGCAACAACACAGACACCTACACACACTTCACACCTTACGCACACTTACGCACACTACAGACACTTACACACAGCACTTACACAAACTACACACAACTTCACACACACTTACACACACTCCACACTTCACACACACTCCACACACATTCACGCATACCACACTCACAGACACTTACACACACTACAGACACTCACCCCACTTACCACACTCACAGACCACTTACACCACACTCACACACCTTACGCCACACACTCACAGACACACACTCCACACACTCACAACAGCACTCACAGACACCTTACACACACACTCACAACACAGTACGCACACTCACAAAACTTAAACACACTCACACAGACACGTACAACAATACAGCACACACAAGACACTTACACTCACACTTACGCACACACACTACACACACACTTACACACACTCCACACACCGCACACTCCACAGACATGACAACACACTACACCATCACACGACCTTACGCACACTAACAGCACACACTACACCACACTTACGCACACTCACAGACACTTACACACACACTCACCACACACATTACGCACATTTACGCCACAATCACAGCATTACACACATCACAGGGTCGATGGGGACAGCAGCTGTCCTACTCATGAACATATGACGGGCACGGAAATCATTCAAAGCCTTACAAGTGAAAATACTGATCTGGATACTCACACACAGATACACACACAGGAGAGCAGAGGCAGCGACGGATGTGAGTGACTGGGGGGACAGGGAGGGGGGAGGAGGAAAAGCATGCGATCCGTGCAGGACAGGCAAATGTACAACTAACTCACTCCCCCCCCCCAGCACCCCTCCTACCTTCTCCTATCACCCGGGGCAGAAGGGGACGGGACACCACGCAGCCACAGGAGCCAGGAGCGGGAAGGCAGACACACACACTCACACACACTCTCACCGTGTGCTCTGCACAAAGTGGAAGCCCCGCCCCCGGCTTCCTCTCTGCCTGCAGCCAATCCCCTGCGGCCCGGCCGGCATTCTAAGCCCCGCCCCCCGCATCATTCATCCAATCCCCTGCGGCCCGGCCGGCATGAAGGAGGGATGGTGGGGAGGGATAATCGCGGCGCCACTGTAGGCAAGCCACGGCGCACCAGGGCGCCACGGCACACAGATTGGGAACCACTGGGCTGGGCCGCAAATATGTTCGTTGCGGGTCGCATGCGGCCCGCTGGCCGCGAGTTTGACATGCTTGCTGTACACCATCCTACTGTAACTGTTTTGACTTTCTGTACATAAATGTTTTCACTAGCAGTAAACCTTACACCTGTTAATGTTTTGAATTGCTGTACACTTTAAATGTTTTTAAATTGTATTTGTAAATAAATGTTTTTGTACTTACTCCACCAATAAAAGAAAATGTTGATTTGTTTTAAATTGTTCCATTGTCTCCTTTTATACTGTAACAAAATACAGTGTTTCTAGAGCATACTGTACTGTATACTGTAGGCATGCTCAGTACTGTACATCACGAGTATTAAAACAATACATGTACGGGTATAGAATACACATATGTACTGGAATACATGTAGAATAAATGCATACTTTTTATTTTTCGGGTTTATTATACAATATATTTTTTTAAAGTATTGTATACGGTCTGAAAACAGCATACTGTTTCAGGTTTTCTATGAAGCTCTCAGTAACAGTATTCTATCCTAATCAATAACGGCCACTAAACTGTAGACTCCGTTACGTGTTTTTTTTAATCCGATTCAGCAATGTGCAGGCATTGTTACTCAAAGCGATTTTATCCATCGAAATCCCTCCATGTGCCGTTTTCCGCATGAGATGACAAAGTACAAGTTTTACTGTAATGGTCAGTCATCCCCCTAAAGAAGTTCCCACAGTCAGTCCCACCAATAATTTTCTCGGGGGGCGTCTCCTGTTCACATGCGCATGGGCCTACTGTAGATGTGATGACACGCATATGCGTTTCAAGAAGGTTCCAATGCGCATGCGCCTAGCTTTCCACCAATTGTGCAGTATCTACTGTAGAAGCTGCTCAGCCAATGATATTGCTTACAGGAGAATCGCTTGACTGTGCATTGATATTGATATTTCAAAAACAGAATAAAATGCAGCAACATTACTCACCATAGACTTTGCCAATCAGCTGGCTCCGAGCCACTGCGAGTCCCGTATTCTCGATCATACACGTAGTTGACAGGTGACAGCGGGACTACTACACCTGTAGTTGATAGCTGATGAGGCTGGAAATCGCTTTGGTACATGCAAGATTGCTGGAATCTGTACGCGAAATCCGGCTCAGGCTGCAGGTATCTGGGCGGGGACAGACAGCAAGGGTTGCCGGTCACCAGGTTTTCACTGACGGTCGGACCGTTATTGGAAGCTGTCGCTGGTGCATTGCTTGCCAGCGACTGACGTTTTTTAGTTGGTTTTAACATGACCTTTCACCTTTTGAAGTCTCCATGATGAAAGGTACGGGAAAAATCTGGTGCTACACACCAATACCCTCCAATAACACCGTGTGCGGGATCAATACGAAACAAACACGGATCGATACATAACTTTTTCCTTATTGCACGCTTCCACACATGAGCATCTGGTGAAAATTTGTGAAAGTCATAGTTTTCGATAAAATACTGATAAATGTGACCAACTGTTGCCATCTTATCATCTGTTGCATTAATCGGGGCCCATATTAAATAAGCGTACGTTCTGTCGGGTTTTTGGAACAAGGACTGCGGTGGTGCACTCATGTCGGGACTCTCAGGACAATAAAACACCAGACAATGAGTATTTTTTAATATGAAAAGCCGAAATTGATACATTATTGTAACTTCTTCAGTCCCAAGGCCAATTTACAATGGACCACTGTGGTATTTTTTTAAACACCTGCAAGTCGACACATTACTGAAGCGCATGCGCATTACAATTCATGAATATCTGCCACCTGGCGGATTCGCGAAGAATTGCAAACAATTAAATCCGAACCATTCTCAATAAACACAACCGCGTCATGAATGCGGCATGAATGCGGCATGAACGTGGTGAAGTGCGTGGCATTCGGAAAAAATCCCCGAAAAAATTCGGAGATGTTGGAGAATAAAAGGGGCCGCCCTGGTGTCGGGGGTGCATGGCGCAGCTGTGCTCCGCGATCCTCCTCCTGCAGGTTCCGCCTCTGGTCTCTGCCCCCGTACTAGTGATGACAGTGCACGACCGGGTTGCCAGCGTGTTGCGCGTACACTCTGATGCGGTCTCAATTGGCTGTGAAATAGGATGCACCTGCACGATCCAGCAGCCTATCAGGAACCGCAGCCTTACTTCCTGGATGCCTCCCATTGGTGGGAGGTCCTTTAAATATACTCTCTGCACTTTCATTCCTTGCCAAGCATAACTCCAGTTTGTGTGATGCTGAACCTCATCGCTTTGAGCCTGTCTGCCTTATCTTGCTGCCAGACCTTGCCCGGAATTTGTACCTCGTGATATTCTCCTACGCTGACCCTGGCTTTGGATACGACGACTCTACTCTCCTACACTGACCCTGGCATTGGAATACGACAACGCTGCTCTCTCCCACACTGACCTTGGCTTTGGCTCTACGACTACTCTACTCTCTGCAATCTTGACTCCATCTACGTACCCCAACGATACGCTACTCTACACTCTTAGACCCGGCAAGTATCACGTTTACGCTGTCTTCTATTACCCTGATCCGGCCTGCAAGACTATCCTACACTCTAGACACGCCCTCTCGGTTGTGGTCGGCGTTCTATACCAATCCCTACCTCAGCCCCGCGGTCGCGCCTCGTTTGTGGTGAGCTACGTGTTACAGTATGCTTGGTCAAACAAACTTCAACTCCCGCTGAGGTAGGAAGAGTCCTGAGCACGCACGCCAATGCCCTTTCAAGTCTTGAAAATAAATGTGAGTCTAATGATCAAAACGTGAGAACCCTCAGGGAGGACTTTAGAACCTTATCCCTCCATCTACAAGGGCCATGCTCGGATCCCGTGCAATCGGTCACTAGTACCCCTCTCATGCCTGCTTATCTGTCCGAACCCTGACTTCCCATGCCCAATCGGTATGGGGGGAATCCTCACGAGTGTCGGGGTTTCCTTAACCAATGTTTCATTCACTTTGAGATTCATTTTTCCCGCTTCTCTTCCTGTTCCAAGGTAGCCTACATAATCTCTCTCCTCATTGATGATGCTCTTGCCTGGGCTTCCCCCATCTGGGAGCGAAGATCCGACTTCACCCAAAGCATTGGAGCTTTTGCCAAAGTGTGCCGCAGGGTGTTCGATACACCAGGTCGAAAGGTATCTGCAGCTTCTGCTCTATTTTTCAGGATATCCGCTCTGTTTCTCGTTATGCACTCGAGTTTAGGATTATTGCCGCAGAGATGGTTTGGAACGTAGAATCATTGTCTGCTGCCTTCTGGCAGGGATTGTCTGAGACTGTGAAAGATGAACTTGCGACTCATGATCGGCCTACCGATCTGGAGGATCTCATTGCGGTCTGCATCAAGGTGGACCATCGCCTCCAGGAGAGAAGGACTGAGAGACGACTTCATCACACGGTTTCTCCCAGGTGTGATAGGGTCATTGACTCCGTGTATGTGAATAGGAGATGGCAGTATGCATGCTATCCAGTAAACGAGGGGTTAACTCAGCTTGTCAAGCAGACCACAGGTGATTTGAATAAAGCTCCTTTACCTGCTTTAAAAACAGGAAGAGGAAATGCCTCTGGGGCGGCAGTCTCTCTCTCTGAGGCATAGAGGGAAGACAGAGAAGTGTTAAGACAGACCCAAGCTGCCCAAAGCGATCCTGTCCCAAGAGGGAAGAATAAAGCTCCCAGGTAAGGAGCCAACTGCGTTTGCTGTACTTTATTGGGCTGGAATAGGTTAGCTAGCCAGCCAGATAGTTAGCCTGCACTTTTGTTTAGCTAGTACCCCGACCGGGGTTAGGTTTTGGTTTCATTTCAATTTTAAAGGGATAGTGTACCCATTGTTTAGTTACCGTTTTTGGACAAATAAACCCAACAGCATTATTTCCCCGGAAAAGACGTGTTGTCTCCTCCCTTACCACGGCCATCCTGCCACACAGGAAAAACCCCAACCAGGTGGGTCCTGACCCAGATTCTTCTGAACCTATGCAATTGGGAGTCACTTCGCTCCAGTGCACTAAAAAGCAACACTGCATAGATGCTTGACTTTGTCTGTATTGTGGGGGTCATGGACATTTCTCTTTCTCTTGCCCCAACAAGGCGGGAAACGCATGGTTCCCATGAGGCCTAGGGTAATCTTATTGGGAACGATCTCTCTTTCCCCTATAGCTACTTCTAATCCCACAAAGATCCTTGTGACGATTTTCTGTCTCCACATTGGCCTTTCTTGATTCGGGTTCCGGGGGAAACTTTATTGATCAGAGTTTTGCAGAGCACCAAAAGATCCGTTTAGTGTGCAAGAAGAACGCTATCGCCTTGGAGGCCATTGATGGTAGACCACTTAAGCCTGCATTCATTTCGTTGGAGACCCAGATTATTCAGCTAAGGTCTGTAAATAACCATATGGAAAATATTTATTTGAATGCCATTCACACGCCCTCTATTGCAGTAATCTTGGGCCTACCCTGGTTACAAGTTCATAATCCATGGATAGATTGGTTGAGCAAGGAACCTATTCCGTGTAGTTCATACTGCGTGCAAAATTGTCTTCAAGGCTCAAGTAGCGTTTGTGCAACTACCGTATCAGAAGACAAGAAAAGGGTACAACTGCCGGAGGAATACATCGACTTCAAGGATGTCTTCGACAAAGTCAAGTCTGAAATACTTCCTCCACATCATCCCTATGATTGTCCCATCAAATTACTTCCAGGTACGACAACGCCTTGAGGAGCCTCATATGCTTTGTCTATGCCGGAAACTAAAGCCATGAAAGAATATACTGTATCGCTGAGAATCTTCTAAGGGGCTTCATCTGCAAATCCACATCTCCCGCTGGGGCTGGGTTTTTCTTTAAGAAAAAAGATGGGACACTGCGGACTTGCATTGATT
The DNA here is from genome assembly GCA_036426205.1 of Ascaphus truei. Taxonomy (NCBI): domain Eukaryota; kingdom Metazoa; phylum Chordata; class Amphibia; order Anura; family Ascaphidae; genus Ascaphus; species Ascaphus truei. The sequence continues at coordinate 22,766 of WSYH01003520.1, read as the reverse complement.
ATCATGGACTCAACAAAATCACTATTAAAAATACTATCCTCTCCCTCTCATATCTGAACTTTTTGATTGTCTTCAAGGAGCTAAAATCTTCACCAAATTGGATCTACGGGGTGCGTATAACCTTATCAGAATCCGTCATGGCGACGAGTGGAAAACTGCATTCAATACCCGGGATGGACACAACGAGTACTTGGTCATGTCTTCCGGTCTTTGTAATGCCCCAGCTGTGTTCCAAGATTTTGTCAATGAGATATTCAGAGATCTTCTCAATTCCTTTGTAATTGTTTACTTGGACGATATTCTAATTTTTTCTAAGTCTCTTGAGGAACATGTAGGACACATCAAACAAGTACTACTTCTTCTACGAGAGAACCTTTTGTTCGCTAAACTTGAAAAATTTCACTTTCACCAATCTTCTACAGTTTTCTTAGGATACATCATTTCGGACTCCGGCCTCACGATGGATCCTGCCAAGGTCAAAGTGGTTTTGGATTGGCCTCAACACACCATGCTCAAGGCTGTACAGCGCTTCTTGGAGTTTTCCAATTATTATCGCAGATTTATTCAGAATTTCTCTTCTTTAGTAGCTCCTCTGACGGCTCTTACCAAAAAAGGAGCAGATCCCTCATCATGGTCTTCCACTGCAGTTAAATCTTTTGATCTCTTGAAGAAAGCCTTCATATCCGCTCTGGTTCATCCTGAGCCTTAGCTCCCCTTTACCCTCGAGGTGGGTGCATCTGATGTTGGTGTAGGCGCTGTTCTGTCCCAGAGGAAAAACCCTCAGGCCAGATTGCATGCTTGTGCTTTTTTCTCCAAAAAAATTTCTGCAGCTGAACGTAACTATGATATTGGGAATCGTGAACTTTTGGCCATGAAACTTGCATTAGAAGAATGGAGACACCTTTTAGAAGGAACAGAGATGTCTATAACAATTCTTATGGATCACAAGAATTTGTTGTATATTGAAGGAGCTCGTCAACTGGGAGCCCACCAAGCCATATGGTCACTCTTCTTTTCAAGGTTCAACTTTATCTCCTACCTTCCTGGGACTAAAAATGTTAATGCGGATGCTCTGTCCCATCAATATTCGCTTGAGGATAATTCTGAGGATAAACTCAATTCTATTCTTCCATCCAAATTCATTCTTTCTTCCACTAACTTTGAGGCTTTAATGGATATTGTCCTTCAGCAAAATCGGATTCCTGATAACCTTACGGTTCCTGAGGGTCGTCTGTTTACTTCTCCTTCTTTGCACAAACAGGTCCTGGAATGGGGACACTTCTAAATCGGCAGGTCATCCCGGGGCAAAAAGGACATTGGATCTCATCTCCTGGACTTTCTGGTGACCTCGGATGCAGAAGTATGTTAAAGACTTTGTACTTGCGTGCCCAACTTGTGCCAGGACTAAGACTTCTAGAAACCTCCCTGCTGGGTTACTTCAGCCATTACCTGTCCCAGTTCTGCCAAGGACACACCTATCCATGGATTTCGTGGTGGATTTACCTAATTCTAAAGGTATGAACACTATTCTTGTAGTAGTAGATCGGTTCTCCAAGCAATCTCATGTTGTACCTCTCAAAGGCCTGCCTAGGTCTCCCAAACTTGCTGAGATATTCATCAAGGAGATCTTTCGCCTACACCGGGGGTTCCAACAGTGATTGTATCTGATAGAGGATCGCAGTTCGTATCTAAATTTTGGTTCTTTTTGTCTCCAGTTGGGCATATCTCTTCACTTTTATTCGGGGTGTCACCCGCAAACTAATGGGCAGACAGGACTAATCAGTCTTTAGAGCAATTCATTCGTTGCTTTGTGTCTGATTCCCAGGACAATTGATTGGAGCTCCTTCCTTGGGTGGAATTCACACACAATAACATTCGTAGTGAATAAACCACTGAATCTTCCTTTTTCATAAATTACGGATTCCACACAGATACTCTTCCTCTTACAGTTTCTACCTCAGGGGTCTCAGCCGCTGACGACGGGATCAGGGAACTACAAGTTCTATGTCGAGCGAAAGAAACGTCAGGCTGATCGCCGTCGTAGACCAGCTCCTAAATGTAAGCCCGGTGACAAAGTCTGGCTGTCTTCAAAAAATATTAGGCTAAAAATTCCGTCAATGAAGTTTTCTTCTAGATTCCTCGGTCCGTTCTCTATTTCTGAAAAAATCAATCTGGTAGCTTATCGCTTGTCTTTACTTCCTTCCATGAGAATTCCCTCCGTTTTTCATGTGTCCTTGCTCAAACCTGTGATCCAGAACGCTCATTCCATTCCCGTTGTCCCCACCACTTTCGTTTTGGTACAGGGTCAGCCCGAATACGAAATCCAATCTATCCTGGATTCCAAATTCTCTCGAGGCTCCTTAGATTATCTCGTTCATTGGAAGAGATTCGGTCCTGAGGAGAGATCGTGGTTTCCTAGTCATCGGATTCGTGCGGCAAAAATGGTCAGGAACTTCCATTTGAATTTTTCAGAGAAGCCTTCATGGAGTCGCCCCTAGAGAGGGGGGGTGGGGGTGGGATTCGCTGTTCTGGTGCTTCTGTCCCCTTAACCCTTACTCGCCCATCTGATTCCTGTGGGATTCAAGAGAGGCAACCTAACGGTGATATTTACGCACTGCACGGGTTCCGTCTGCCTCTTCTGTCTCTGGGCACGGGGCATGCACCCGTTCCTCTGGCATTGACGCGTGGTGCGCGGTCTCCATTCCTTGTTCTCGCCCTCCGCCTTGGCGTCGGGGATGCACGGCGCGGCTTTGCTCCGCGCTCCTCCTGTTCCCGTGGATACCGCCTCTGGTCTCCGCCCCGTACTGGCGCGGGTGTCGTGGTGCGCGATGACTGCGTGCGACCAGGTTGCCAGTATGATGCACGGGTTGCGCGCATGCACACTCTGATGCAGTCTCCATTGGCTGTGCAATAGGACGCACCTGCACGATCCAGCAGCATATCAGGAACTGCAGCCCCACTTCCTGGATGCCTTCCATTAGTGGGAGGTCCTTTAAATATATTCTCTGCAGTTTCATTCCTTGTCGAGCATAACTCCAGTTTGTGTGACGCTGAACCTCACCTATTTGAGCCTGTCTGCCTTATCTTGCTGCCAGACCTTGCCTGGAATGTGTACCTTTTGATATTCTTCTATACAGATTTATTATAAATCATTCTTCCTGGTAATGCACAGGTTATTAAGAATTTATATTAGTGTTGGGTACCCTTGAGATGCGGTCTACCGTGTAGTGGCTCAAGGGCTTACAACACTTTGGCCAAAATGTTAAACTAATATGAGCTTGTAGGTGTCCTGTATGTTTTACGATATATGAATAGCGTTAGAGACATGATGAGGCTGGTAGAAAGAAGCAGATATTTTGGAAAGAAGCGAGGTCACAGTAAATATAAATAGTAGCAGCGACATGACAGAAACAGTTTAGTATTAAGATGTGCAGTCTGGGATAGATAATGTCCTTCTTTCCAGCGCAGTTCAAATCCAGGATTTAGGCCCAGTAGGTGATGTCCAGTTGTTTCACTCCTGTTGAACTCCCTGTTAAACTCCACGCTGCTTGCCACTTAAAAAATGGCTACTTTAAACAGGTGTAAGGGGGGAGGGTACAAAGGGAGTAGCCCAAAAAGAACCTATTTGCACTCGCTATTTCCAATAAATGGTTAGGAACAATTAAATCCTAGGGAGGAGCCCATACACCATTTAGTAATACATATTAAAATACTTTATTAAACATCTATGCAAAGACATATACCTACTAATGGGTTCAAAATTAATCAGGGGGTGGGTGGGGACAGAGGGTAATGAGCTAGGTACCTCCTATGTGTACTTGTAGTAATACCACACAGATGATCCTATGGCACCAGTGATTGAGTCAAACAGATATTGTACTATGTCTGTTCCCTATGATGGGATATGTACAATTTCCCTGTCGCTCACATCAATCAGAGGAGCAGGCATATAATGTTTACTACCGCCCTATATCATCAGACACGCAATGTACACACACAAAAATACAGATGGTCTTCATCAAATGCAGGTATCATGTAAACCTCCCAGTTGTCAATTTATACATAGACTATTGTCACGCGATGTTGTGATCTCACTGGTAAGGTAACGATATATTCAAGCATATATTCTGTAATATGTGTATACACGTGTCACCCTTGTCTAGCGTGGAGTAGAGAAACAGAGAAACGGACTCATGCAGCTAAAAGCTGCTTACTGCGCCAACCAGGGCTTACTACAGATTACCCAGTTTTAGTATAAACCGTAAATAGGTTCGATCGCAAACTTGCGGTCCTGCTGGGAAGGTAGTATATGACCTGGTCTTTCAGTCTTTCAATCACCACTCCGACCCCGCGCCGCCTGATGACGTCATAGTTGGGACATCATAAAAACACCGATGTACGTTTCGCGCCACCTAGCGCTTTCTCAAGGTAATGCGGACACTACTGGAGCGTCATTTCCCTGGTATTTTATCATGATTGGCTGGAGGTGTGTCTTTCAGAAAAGCCAATCATACTCGGCAGGGTAACATGACGCGGGCACACAGAGCCCTGCCTACTATTTTGTTTAGCACCTATGGTGCTCAAAATGCCCTGTTAAAGGAATATTCCTATATTTGGTCCAAATATAGCATTATAGATGAACCTCACGGGTGTAAGTACACCCATGTGTAATAAATAGAGATGATATACCATAGACTAAGCTAAATAATTGCGAGATGAATGCATAGATAGCTAAATAATTGCGAGATGAATGCATAGATGATTTTGTTGTGTATACTTTAAACAGGACCTGCTTAAAGTGTAGGATGCTGCCTCTGCATAGGCTGCCTCCCCAGTCTGTCTCTAGTTTATATAGGTTTTACAAGTTACCTGATTGAATTAAGTGCTACCCTGACAGCTCAATTAGCACATGTGAGGCACATACAAACAAATGGTATTTCAAAACAGACTGTGTCCTACCTATGTGTTACATGTTGAATTTAATTAAGATACACACATTCCCAGCTAGCTCAAACTCCTACACCCACTTCCCCTTCCATTCTTCCGACAGGGGGGACTCCCCGAAGTCAAACTGTGGCTCTTCCCCCACACTAGTTGCATTTACGGTTGCTGTATTGTCCATGGGATCCACAGGATATATCCTGCTCAGCCTTTGTCCTACTTCAAACGGCACTGTGCAAATAAATATTTTGAATAGACACTGTAATTCTCTTGGGGATGTCTGATGTCCACTCACGTACTTCGGGTTTCATTCTGTATCCCCAATGAAGCTCAGACTTGGGAAAGGTCTCTAGCGAAATGTATCTGTTTCATGGCGACCGTAATACTTGACCAACGCCGTCATGTGTCTCACTCCCCCTGGTGGAATCTCTTCTAACCCGCGTTCTTGGTTAAAGATTTCACCATACTCTTCTTGAGACGCTATCCTATAGCACTCATCTTTTAGGCCAGGGGATATCTTCAGGGATGACAATGGCAGCTCATCTGCTTCGTGAAGGTACGAGCGAATCACAGACCTCACTATGTTTGCATTCGTGCCCAATATGATGGGTGTGCTAGGATGTTCTCGGGGCAGATCAGGTCTTCCACCACCATGGTGTGTGACCGATTAGTGTTCAACTGCAGGATGTCCACTTTGACCGCCACTATTACGTCTATGGGGTAATAGTCTTTACTCAGCCCCCACAACTTCATCTTTTCGGCCCACTGCAAGGGAAGATGACTGAGGTGTTGATCATAGAACGGTCGGTAGATGATAGTCACCTGAGACCCGGTGTCCAGTAGCGCTGAAGAGTAGATTTTTTCCACGACGAATCGTATGATAGCAGTGGGTCCTACTCGACTGTAAGCGACTGTCTGGGAGCGGCTTACAGTATCTTCTATATTGACCTATTTCTCCCTCACCCTCTTCGGGTAATGCCGGGTAAGTAGTGAGTGTTTGCTCTGTGCTTGGACCGTAAGAGATTTGGCACTTGTGGGGGATTTTTGACGTTTCGGACAGTCCCTAGCGATGACCCTCTCTTCCACAGTGGTAGCAAGTGCATTCGCCGTATTATCTTGGGCTGCCGGGTGACGGAGGCGTTTCCCTAGGACACGCAGCGGAGGGAGCTTCTTTTGCAGTAGTGTCTCCCAAGGCTTTTGGGCTGTTTACCTCCTTGGCCTCTTCCTTGCGTGCGTCTTTGGTCTTCCTTGGAGTATGCAACCTAGTATGGGCCTCATGAACTTTCACTTCGTCCAATAGGTCTTCTAACGTAGGGGTCTCCCCTTTCAACAGAGAACACCTAATCATGACCACGATGTGATGGGTGGATATGGCTCCCTGCAGGAAATGGATGTATCGGTACTCATCCACAGCGGAGGCGTTAATGAGTTTACGAGAGCATAGATCCCACAAGACCAGTTTGAGTCGCTGTATAAAATCGGATAGATCTTCTCCCTCTTTCTGGCGGAGATTGGTGACACACACACACACAGTGAGAGTGACACACACACAGTGACAGTGACACACAGTGCCAGTGCCAGTCACACACAAGCCCACCTCTGTAAACACACACAATAATAAGGCCTCTCCCCCTTGGGGTGGGTAAGGTGTCTGGGAGGGGGCATGTGGGTTACCTGGGGCCCGGGGATGGGCTGCTGGAGCAGCATGGCCAGTGCAGCTGAGACTGGCAGGCCCGCGGAGCCTGAAGGGAGGGACAGGGGGGCGGAGCCTAAGGAGCCCGGCATTACTGGAGGAGAGAAGGGAGGGGGGCGGTGCTGAGGGAAGGGGCGGGCCAAAAAGAAAAATCTTGGCAGAGTGACAGCACGAGCAGCCAATCAGGAGAGGGTGAGTTTTAAAATTCTTGCAGTGACATTCTTGCAGTGACATTCTTGCAGTGACATTCTTGCAGGCTTCCCGGGGGCCGGACCAAATGGCTTCGCGGGCCTTATACGGCCCGCGGGCCGGAAGTTCCCCACCACTGCCCTATAGCAGCGGGGACTCTATGTAAGGGGAACCCAGCAGCGCTCAGGGAACTAAGCGGTGCGCCCCAAGGCTGCACCAGAGACACCTTCACACGTCGCTGGGAGCTTCATCCAGCGGGAGATGTGAAACCGGTTCCGCGCTGCGGGACAGAGTCTCAGAAAGCAAACAGGTTTGAATGTTTTTATTGAATACATCATTAGTGAACATACAATGTTGCACTAGAGTTGTTTCTGTTTTCATCGAGGGTTCAGTTCCACTGATACCAGGGAGAGGATTCTAAGCAAGACCCCCCTGCAAACTACAGAGTCTTCATACTGTCTTCCAATGCTGTTATTTGTCTGGGAGAATGTGAGTTTTTAATCTCGGTCCTTAGGTAGGGACCCTGCCCCATTAGCTGTTTGATAGTTAGGGATACAGCGGTAAACTGTGCATCCTGATAAGAGTGGTCTGGGATCAGGTCTACTCTTAAGATACAGAGACTGTCTTCAACGTGGGACACGTCCATGGGACTTCACCCACGCAGAGGCAGACTCGTCGGGAGGATATCGTTGGATCGGTGGATCCCTTGTTCATCCAGTCGGCGCGCCAGGGTACTGGAGCACTCGGCAGGTACCTTACAGAAAGTGCACCACCTATTGTTACACAAACTAGTGGGCCACGCGGTCACACATATTGGGTTGGGTGTGGGATATTGTGGGACTGGGATTCTCAGGACACGGTGTGGGTTACACGGTGGTGGGATACAGGTGTGTGGGTAGTTGTACCTTTAGTCCTACAAAGTATTGAGCTATAATATCCTGTATATGGGAGGCGCATGCGCGACGGACTCGGGTATGGCAGCTTGATTGAAAAGCTCCGTTAGCACCCGGCGCAAAAGTACTAAATAATTAATAAAATTATTAAAAAAAAATAATTTGATCTGCGGTCCTATTTCTGCAGCTCGGACCAGCCAAAGGAAAGAGAGGACAACGCAATGTCTCCGGGCGGGAGCTCCGACACGGACTCTACGCAAGATCGGGGTGAACATTTGGACGATGCAGAATTGCAGCCCGTACTAAAAAAGGACATGACACAATTCTTCACAGACCTAAACGAATTTTTCTGCAATGAGAAGTGGAGGGTCTAAGAAAAGATCTTCAAAACATCGGAGAATTAGAACAAAGAATGGACACCTCAGTAGAGTGCCACAAACACACAGAACAAGAGATCACCCTAAAAAAAACTTCTAGAGGAATTAGAGGACAAACAAAAAGGATGGGGAAAACAGGGACAGGAGGAATAACCTGAGAATCAGAGGTATACCTGAGGAAATCCTAGATGTGGAGGAGATGCTAGGAAGATGGATGGGGTCCCTGCTCCCAGGCAAAACTGAAGCGGACCTTCTGATGGATCGCTGCCACAGAGCCCTGCGGTCCAAGCCCCTTCCAAATAACATCACTCGGGGGGTTATCTTGAGACTGCACCCTTTTAAAATCAAAGAGGAATTATGCAAACTCACTCGGGCTTCCCCCACAGTCCAATTTGAGGGCATACAAATGTCTGTCTTTCAAGACATTTCCCCCACCACGCTTAATATCGTGGGTCCCTCCAACCACTGACAAAAATACTGAGGGACAAAGGAATAAGATACCGGTCATTATCCAATACTCATCATTATCCAATTGAAAGCTAAATCGCAACATTTCAATAAATGTTTGGAGCCCTTAAAGGAGTAATGCCAGAGACATTGAATAGTGGCAAGGTTGCAGTTCCAGAAAAAGTTTATGAAGTTACAACTTTTATATGTTGGATTCGCTGAGAGTTTAGGTGGTTAACCAAAGTTGGACTGTTAAAAAAATGATTCTACTAGACCTGCCACGGCGGTGATGAAGCTGGAAGAAGATGGCGTCCATGAGGGAAGATCGACAGAGGAACCAGGATCCGGAGAAGAAGCAGGAGAAAAGCGTGGGCTAAGATGGTGGAGCAGGAAAAAGCGCGAAAGTACTCCTGAGGAGCTCCGAGAGCAGAGTGGGCAGGAGGAGAGGCAGAGCTGCAGTAGAGGAGGCGGGGAGAGTCTTACCCAATGAGGATGAGGGGGGGAGTGAGTCACTGGAGATGGCCGGGGCAACAGGAGATGACTGGGCACAAGGAAGAAACCGGGAAAGTGAAGGGGAAAATGTGACAGGGGCTCTCGGTGGGGGTACGCGAACTCCGCTGCCGGGAGCTCTGAATGAAGGGCAAGGGGGGAGAGAGGGGGATGAGAGAATAAGAGGTGAGGAAGCAGGAGGCAGTAGAGAGAGGGGAATAGGGTCAGGGTATCCCACAGGGGGGGGGGCAAACCAGCAGAGTAGGGAGGGGAAGGAGGATAAGGAGTGGAGGAACCCAGACGGGAACAGGCAAGGAAGGTTGAGAGTGAGAGGACAATAGAAATAGAGAGAAGGATGAAGGGGGGAGGGAAGGAAGCGGAGGAGGAAGGAAGAAGAGTGGGGGGAGGGAGGAAGAGGGGGAGGGGAAGCGAAGAAAATTAGGTAGAAGGAAGAGGATGGCAGAAGGAAGATAGAGTAGAGTTAGAGCCAGGCTAGAGAGGGTTAGAGTGACCAAAATCGGCAGGGTAATCTGAAAGAGAGTGGCAGGAGTGGAGTAAAAGTAAACAAAGAGTTTGTGAAGTTAAAGAGTTTAGAGAGTTGGGTGTTAAAGGGAGTAGGGAACTTAATAGATAGGTACGTTATATGAGACATTTGGTATAATATTTCAGAGAGCGCTGGGAGTAGAGTGGAGGCTCCGCCATCCTGGCTGTAGGCAGGTGCCATCAACCCATAGGGACTAAGACATCGAAGTCCATGGGGGAAGACCCAGGGGAAAAGAGGCTCCAAAAGAGTCAGCGCCTTTGGACCCTAGGAAGGGGGAGGGGGGCAGAGACACGTTGCCCCTCTTAAATCTGTGCTGTTAATTGACCAAATGGAAAAAGCTGACTGATTGGGGAGGGGGAGGGTCATGTGACTGTTTTTTGTGTATAATACAAACACCTTTGCTGCATTGGGCAGGAACTGCATTAGGCAGTGAGGCATTTAAAGTGAGGTTTTTAAGTGATACAGTTAGACTACAGTTTGACTAGAGGTTACTGGGGACTGGATCTTCTGCACACACTTTTACTCAAGACAACAAACGGTAAGCTATTCAGATCACACTATGATCCCATGCTTGTTAGCCTGCATAGTTTAACCCCCCACCCCTTTACAACTTCTTTCACTGCAGCCTCTCCCAAAACTGACTGCACAATACACTTAAACCTTGAATTGACCCTAGCATTGCAATTGCAGCAAAACACTTGACAAGGTACAGGCCCACCCCTGCTGTTTAGTCTGCACACACTCACTCTGCTCACAACAGCTCCTTGCAGCACTGCCTACCTCTGGCATCATGAACCTGCTATGTCTTCTAACTTTTTTCTTTCTCCTGGCCTCATGGAGATGTTACTCCCTCTATCCACTACAAACTCCTCCATCCTTGCCCACACCCAACATCACCATACACCCTGGACTACTCAAAAGCCTTGCACTATCTACTGAATGTTGGTGGAGAACTCTAAAAACCAGCACACCAACCACCGCACACTCAAATGGAAAACACCACAAATTTACAACTTGCAAACAACTACCCAAATTCCTACTCATACTATTACTCTCTCTAGCAGGTGATGTTGAAACTAACCCAGGTCCTCCGATTTCAGCTCTGTCCCATGCCCCTGAGAATTCCACCTTTAAATTCCAAAAAGGTCTATCTGTCACCCATATAAACATCCGGAGCCTGCTGCCCAAACTGGATGAACTAAGGGCATGGTGCCTTATGCATAAACCCAAAGCCATCGTTCTTACAGAAACATGGCTATCCTCTAAACCCAGAGCAAAATATCGCCATTCAGGATACTCCATTTTTAGGAGAGATAGGTCAAAGAGAGGAGGAGGGGTGTTATTTTATATTGCAGACACCTTACAATTTACACTGTTTACATTGCCACCAAGTCCACCCTCTTTGAAACTCTAGTTGGCAACATCTGCCTCCCCTTTTTAAGCCCATCTTGCTTGCTGGCATCTACCGCCCCCCTAAAAGCCCCTCTACAATCCTTGACTGATATCACCCAATTTCTTGCCTCCATTTCCTCTCTGAATGAGAAGAGTGAGCTGCTAGTTCTAGGGGATTTCAACTTCAATTGGCTTGACCCTAAAAACCACAAAATCCAGATACAACTCAAGTCACTTAACCTATCGCAACTCATTTCCCAACCCACACGAATAAACCTGAAGTCGCATAACCATTCCTTGCTAGACTGGATTCTCTCCTCAAACCCCAGCAGAATCCAATCCTCTGGCATCCTTCCTGATATTTTCAGTGACCATGCAATAGTGTACTGTGTAAGGAAAATTAAACCGCCCCATTCAAGCCCTAAAGTTCTCCTCACTAGAACATTTAAAAACTTTAACCCACAACAGTTTCTGGATGACCTTACCAACTGCCCATGGCACAGAATCGATTTAATTCCCGACCCTGATTCTGCGCTCGACTATTTCCAATCCGAGTTCTTAAAACTCTGCGATACCCATGCTCCACTACGCAAAATAAGGGTACGGGGGCCCACCTTCCATGGGTTACACCTGACCTTATAGCACTCTACCAGTTCAGGGATGCCTTGTGGAAAAGCTACAAAGTAACTGGCACTACCAAGGATCTCAATCACTACAGATGCCTGCGGAACGTGTGCACAAGGCAAACAAGGTATGCAAAAGCACAATATTACTCTGACAATCTCCACCAAAATACATCAAACCCAGCTAACTTCTGGAAGGTTATCAACAATATATTCCAGCCTCCTAACCATCAACAACCAAGTAATATCACTAAGGGGGATATTACTCTGACAAACCCCACTGACATTGCAAATGCATTCAATGATTACTTTGTGGGGTGTGCCACTAACTTATTAGCGAAACGCAGCACAAACCCCAAACATGAATCTCATCCTGGGAGTATCCCTACAGTCCCACCCCCTCCCAACACTGCCCACAATTTTCAATTTAGCCCAGTATCTGAAGAGGAGATTACACAAGCGCTCCTCAAACTAAAACTAAGCAGCCAATGTGGACCCGACTTACTACAATCTAGGTTCCTACGACTTGGTGCCCCAGCCATTGCCAAACCAATTGCGTCCATAGTCAACTCTATCCTGTCTGCAGGCCATATCCCTAAGACCTGGAAAACTGCCAGAGTTGTCCCAATCTTCAAAAGTGGGGACAAAAACACTGTCTCAAACTACAGGCCAATCTCACTTCTCCCAATTCTATCCAAAGTTATGGAAAAATGTGTCCACTCCCAATTAAGCGATTTCTACACCAAGACAAATTTCCCTAGCCAATTCCAGTCTGGGTTTCGTCCCAAACACTCCACCGTAACTACCCTGCTAAAAGTTTGCAATGAAATCCAGTGTGGAATGGAACGGGGACAACTCACTGGTGCAGTATTCCTAGATTTTGCAAAGGCTTTTGACACAGTTGATCATGTTATCCTGCTTAACAAACTCCAGAGCTCTGGAATAGGGAAACATGCTTTAAACTGGTTTCAGTCCTACCTATCAGGAAGATCCCAACATGTGTCCATCTCAGGCTCTAACTCCAACCCCCTGGATATCACCTGTGGTGTACCGCAAGGCTCTGTTCTGGGGCCTGACCATGCAATAGTATACTGTGTAAGGAAAATTAAACCGCCCCATTCAAGCCCTAAAGTTCTCCTCACTAGAACATTTAAAAACTTTAACCCACAACAGTTTCTGGATGACCTTACCAACTGCCCATGGCACAGAATCGATTTAATTCCCGACCCTGATTCTGCGCTCGACTATTTCCAATCCGAGTTCTTAAAACTCTGCGATACCCATGCTCCACTACGCAAAATAAGGGTACGGGGGGCCCACCTTCCATGGGTTACACCTGACCTTATAGCACTCTACCAGTTCAGGGATGCCTTGTGGAAAAGCTACAAAGTAACTGGCACTACCAAGGATCTCAATCACTACAGATGCCTGCGGAACGTGTGCACAAGGCAAACAAGGTATGCAAAAGCACAATATTACTCTGACAATCTCCACCAAAATACATCAAACCCAGCTAACTTCTGGAAGGTTATCAACAATATATTCCAGCCTCCTAACCATCAACAACCAAGTAATATCACTAAGGGGGATATTACTCTGACAAACCCCACTGACATTGCAAATGCATTCAATGATTACTTTGTGGGGTGTGCCACTAACTTATTAGCGAAACGCAGCACAAACCCCAAACATGAATCTCATCCTGGGAGTATCCCTACAGTCCCACCCCCTCCCAACACTGCCCACAATTTTCAATTTAGCCCAGTATCTGAAGAGGAGATTACACAAGCGCTCCTCAAACTAAAACTAAGCAGCCAATGTGGACCCGACTTACTACAATCTAGGTTCCTACGACTTGGTGCCCCAGCCATTGCCAAACCAATTGCGTCCATAGTCAACTCTATCCTGTCTGCAGGCCATATCCCTAAGACCTGGAAAACTGCCAGAGTTGTCCCAATCTTCAAAAGTGGGGACAAAAACACTGTCTCAAACTACAGGCCAATCTCACTTCTCCCAATTCTATCCAAAGTTATGGAAAAATGTGTCCACTCCCAATTAAGCGATTTCTACACCAAGACAAATTTCCCTAGCCAATTCCAGTCTGGGTTTCGTCCCAAACACTCCACCGTAACTACCCTGCTAAAAGTTTGCAATGAAATCCAGTGTGGAATGGAACGGGGACAACTCACTGGTGCAGTATTCCTAGATTTTGCAAAGGCTTTTGACACAGTTGATCATGTTATCCTGCTTAACAAACTCCAGAGCTCTGGAATAGGGAAACATGCTTTAAACTGGTTTCAGTCCTACCTATCAGGAAGATCCCAACATGTGTCCATCTCAGGCTCTAACTCCAACCCCCTGGATATCACCTGTGGTGTACCGCAAGGCTCTGTTCTGGGGCCCCTACTCTTCTCAGTGTTCATTAATGATCTTCCCACAGCTTGTAAGGAAGCCTCAATACACATGTATGCAGATGACACAATCCTGTATGCACACAGCCATAGCCTCTCTGACCTTCAACACATACTTCAGTCTGACTTTTTGAGACTCGAAAACTGGATTTCCCAAAACAAACTGTTTTTAAACACTGACAAGACTGTAACAATGGTATTTGGGACCAAGACTAAATTTGTAAAGCTTCCAGTGACTGAGCTCCTGATTAGAACCAACGCTACCACCACCCTAACACCTGTCACTAGTTTTAAATACCTGGGCTTATGGTTTGACTCCCACTTAACATTCGGGATGCACATTGATACCCTGACAACCAAGACCTATGCCAAACTAGGGGTACTTTACAGGAACAAATCCTCCCTAAGTCTCCTGGTCAGAAAGCGTATTGCACAGCAGATGCTAATGCCAATTATTGACTATGGAGACATAGTATATGGCTCGGCTCCTCAAACCCACCTTAGCAAACTTGACACCCTCTACAATTCAATTTGTCGTTTTGTTCTCCAATGCAACTACAACACACATCACTGCGAAATGCTCAAAGAACTAGATTTATCATCACTAGAGTCTAGGCGCAAAGTTCACCTTTCCTGTCTCACCCTCAAATACTTTCTGGGCAAGCTACCCAGCTACCTGAACAAGCTCCTCACCCCTACCACATGCAGTACCTATCACCTGAGATCAGACTCCAAAAGACTATTCATGGTCCCAAGACTCAACAAAGTATCCGGACGTTCCTCCTTCTCCTTCCGTGCACCCCAAAACTGGAACAACCTACCAGAGACTCTGATATCCACCACCAGTCTAAGTTCTTTCAAATCTAAGGCTGTCTCACACTTTAATCTGGTCTGTAACTGTTTCATACGCTCATAATATATATTTTCTTTAACTGTGCATGCAATGTCTTGTATATAATGTATACCTTGTTCATCTATGTAACTGTATTTGTAACCATGTATTATTTTGTTTTACTCTGTGCCCAGGACATACTTGAAAACGAGAGGTAACTCTCAATGTATTACTTCCTGGTAAAATATTTTATAAATAAATAAATAAACATGAGGTTAGGTCCGGAGGGACCAAATATAGCTCACTTCATTTGTTGATTATTGTGTTGATTATACAATGTTTAGCCCCTCCACTTCCCAGTCACTGGATGGAAACGGCGCAGGGCATGACGAGGATTGAAACGGCAGACCCTCGGGACACATCTGAGAAGTTATAAGATATGGGTAAGCAAATCCACACAAATAACATGGCGTTAACATGGGTATCACATAACGTTAAGGGCGTTAACAGCCCTCCGAAAAGAAGAATCGAATTTTCAGAATACAGAAAAAGAAAAGCAGATGTATTATTTATACAGGAGACTCACTTTACTGCCAGAAATAATCTTAGATAGCCACTTCCGCCAGTTCTATCTGGCATCAGCAATAGAGAAAAAAAAAAGGGGTGGCGATATTGTTTCATAAAAACTTTCCATTTAAAGTGGGCAAGATTTAAAGGGATATAGAAGGTAGATATCTTATCCTGACTGGGACGGTGCATGGCTGTAAATTAACGCTAGCAGCGGTTTACGCCCCATGTGAAAATGACTCCCGGTTCTTTCGGACATTCTTTGAGCAGCTGGATGGGGTGTTGGAAGGGAGCCTAGTGATAGCAGGGGATTTTAACAAACACTTGGACCCGACACTGGACAAAACCAAACAAGGGAACAGAGATAGGAAGAGGGTGTAGCAGCTCTTCTCCAGGGTATCAGGGACAAACAGCTAGTTGATATTTGGAGGGAGCAGCACCCTGGGGAAAAAGGCTTTACATTCTATTCGCACTCACATGACAGCTACAGCAGGATTGATTACTTCTTTGTGTCAAATAGAATGGTCCCACAGATCTCCTACTCAGGAATCCAT
The DNA here is from genome assembly GCA_036426205.1 of Ascaphus truei. Classification (NCBI taxonomy): domain Eukaryota; kingdom Metazoa; phylum Chordata; class Amphibia; order Anura; family Ascaphidae; genus Ascaphus; species Ascaphus truei. The sequence continues at coordinate 6,814 of WSYH01003520.1, read as the reverse complement.
GATATTTCATGGTCAGATCATGCACTGATAGAGCTGCGGTGCTCTCAAATTAGATTGGCCAGCCCGGGAGCAACTGGAAACTAAACGAATCATTAATTAAGATACCCGAGAGAGGGCAGAATATAAAAGAAGAGATCTCACAATTTTTTAGGACAAACACGGGCAGTGTGGAGTCCCACGTCACATTGTGGGAGGCCCACAAGGCCACATTGAGAGGGGTTCTGATTAACATAGCAGCAGGAAGGAAAAAGGCGAGAGAAGCTAAAACAAATCAGCTGAGAGAAAAGCTTCATGAACTCTATACTACATAACAGAACAGAGGAGACATTAGAGGAGTTGAAGGATGTAAGAATAGAACTTAATCTACTCCTTACCTCCCAGGCTGAAAAGACACCAACTTGGACAAAGAGGAAATTCTTTGAAAAAGAGAACAAGCCAGATACCATGCTAGCAAGAAAAATCCGCAATAAACAACAACATTACACAATTCACTCGATTAGGACTAGAAAGGGAGAGTTGACCGCAAATCCCAAACACATAGTTGAGGAGTTCAGAGCATATTATGAAAAGTTATATGATGGGGAGAAGGTGAGACATAACGCGAACACGAGCAAGGCACTAGAGAACTTTCTAGCAGACTCGGATTTGCCAAGGTTGACAGGGTTGGAGCAAGAGTTTCTAGAAAAAGAATTTACAGCAGAAGAACTACAAGAGGTATTTACAAATCCTAAACCTTCAAAAGCTCCGGGCCCAGATGGATTTTCAAATCTATATTACAATATATATATAGTGATTTTAACCCCTTATTTGCTACGGATGTATAACAACATCCTAGTGGGAGGGTCCTTTTCAGACCAGATGCTGCAGGCGTCCATCTCGGTGATTCATAAACAGGACAAAGACCCCACCAATTGTCCAAGCTATAGGCCGACACTGATTTAATTCAGACGTAAAAATGTATTCGAAATTGCTGACCAATAGATTGAGTACTATTCTACCCAGGCTGATTCTCCCGGATCAAGTTGGTTTCATTAAAGGTAGACAAGCGGCCGATAATACTAGAAGAATAATTGATATCATAGATTATATCAACACCAGCTAGATCCCGGGAATCATATTAAGCTTAGATGCCGAAAAAGCCTTCGATAGAATAGACTGGCCTTACCTGGATGCCACGCTAGCAGTGTTCAGGATGCGAGACAGAGTCCTGAGGGCAATCAAAGCACTTTACACAAACCCGACAGCACGGGTAGTTCATCAGGGATTCCCGTCAGAATTTCTGAAAATTAAAAGTGGCACAAGACAGGGTTGCCCACTCTCGCCCTTGTTGTTCGCCCTATGCATGGAGCCAATAGCAACAGACACTAGAAGTAATAAGGATATTACGGGAATCCAAATTCTTTCCCAGTAATATAAAACAGCATTATATGCAGATGATGTTATATTGACCTTGTCCAGGCCCCTCGTCTCTCTACCCAACCTCTTTGACATGCAGGAAAAATTTAATAGGATATCAGGATTCAAATTAAATAAAGCAAAATGGGAAGCTATGAATCTGTCAGGGTTCTGCTCGCCACAAACCAGGGTCGGACCGCGTGGCTGAGGTAGGGTTGTAAAAGCACCGACCTTAGACCGCGCAGGCTGATCCGGATTGCGCAGTTCGTAGTCATACGTAGCAGGATCAGGATAGGAGAAGACAGCATCGTCGTTGTACAAGCCAGGGTCAGGACAGGAGACATCAGGATAAACATTATTCAAGCAAGAGTTCGGCAACAGGTAGTCAGGAAAGCCCCGCTTCAGCTTAGGAGCGCGGGGGTGGCCTCTGCGCGTGCGGCGACCATGACCCATGGTACTGGTCTCAGGAGGTGGTAGGCAGACCAGAGTAGCACGCCGCCTAGCTGCACGGGCAAACCAGTGCACAGCGCAAGAGTCCTGAGCGGGCTGGGGAATCCTCCGTTACAGCGCAGGAACCAGGACACGGCCTCTCTAGATTGGGGAAAGAGTAGGCCCCAGGAACCAGGAAGCTGAAGATACACAGGGAAACCTCCGCTTTAGTGAAGGAAATCAGGAAGCTGACGAACGCAGGGCGAAACCTCCGCTTCAGCACAGGAAAACAGGAAGCTGACGAACGCAGGGCGAAAGCTCCGCTTCAGCACAGGAGAACAGGAAGCTGACGAATGCAGGGCGAAACCTCCGCTTCAGCACAGGAGAACAGGAAGCTGACGAACGCAGGGCGAAACCTCCGCTTCAGCACAGGAGAACAAGCGAGAGCTTGTGGCAGAACAGTTAGTGACATCCGGAAAGGACTATGCTCGGCGGGGAGCATTGTGGAAAAGCAGTACTTAAAGGCCAGCGGACCAATCCCCGGAGGGGGTGTGAAGGTACTGCTCCAATGAGTGAATACAAGGCTAAGTTGCAGTGATAGGCTGCACAGCTGCAGTAGATACCAGAGGGAGTGTGTATTGCTTTGGTGAGTGAATCCAGGCTGCAGCAAACATCAGGAGAGGTGCTCCAGGACTGCACAGGTCTGCAAGGTAAGGCAACCAGTAAACCGAGGAGCGGATTCCTTACAGAATCTAAATCTCCCAACAGACACTGAAAAGTTAATAGAGATCAATTTCAATTGGCAACCCAAAGCAGTTAAGTACATAGGAGTAAATTTGACAAGAGTGGTGAAATTGTTATACAAGGCAAATTATCCTAAACTCTTGCAATCCCTGGGAAAGGAGCTGAAGGTATGGGCCTCGTATGGCATTTCCTGGATTGGAAGAATTTACAGCGTTAAAATGAACTTTCTTCCCCGTCTATTATATCTCTTTCAGACACTCCCCATACCCATAGACAGAGTAGATATTCAAGACATGCAGACAAAGATTTTCAAGTTTATATGGAAAAACAAAAAAGCAAAATATAAGAGCAAAAATATTGTTGAGGCCCAAGGATATAGGCGGACTGGCGGTACCTTGCTTGTTCTCATACTACTGTATAAAGCGGCCCGATTGAGTCAAATTATTCAATGGCATTTAGACCCGAAGCTATGTAGATGGGTAGACATAGAGAGCGAACTATGCGCCCCATTAGAAATTAGCAACTTAATTTGGTACCCAAAATCTAGGCTAAAGAACATGCCGAAACCATTATCCTCGATGAACAACTCGATTGCAGTTTGGGAGGCGTCTAAATTTAGATGTGCACTTACCACGAGAAACTCGCTGATGGCCGCACTATATGGGAACCCAAACTTTGCTCCGGGGTTGGAAGAGGAACAGTTTACATGTTGGAAACAGGGCGGGTACAGGAGGCTGAAGGATCTGGAGGGAAGAACCACCATCAAAACATTTGAACAAATTCAGTCAGACAAAGACATTCCTAACGCCGAATTCTTTAGATACCTCCAGATTCGGGCATTTTACACCAAGCACACAAACCGTCCTAAGGTGCCAAATTTTGAAACGCTCTGTGTACGTGGACATGACACATGGGGACTTACATCTAGACTATATAGAGAAGTGATTGATCCTGGAAATAGCCGCAGACAGCGACGCTAGAGGACGAGGACTGGGCGGAAATACTTGAAGCAGCAGCAAAAATTTCTATCTGCACGATGTTAAAGGAGAACTCATATAAGGTATTGATGAGGTGGTATCTCACCCCAGTCAGATTATCTAAATTTGTACCCGGTTACTCCCCCTTGTGTCCTAGACAACATGGAGAGCTCGGAGACCTGTTGCACATGCTGTGGTCTTGCCCTCGTTTGAACTCGATCTGGGAACTGATTCAGAATTGGCTGAGGAGGATTTTGGGCCTCGAAATTCCTCTAGATCCCTGGCTATTCCTGTTAAATAAGCCACTAGAGGGTCTTTCAAGAGCAGGGAATAAATTAATCGCCCACTTTGCGACGGCAATGAGGTGTGAGACCGCAGCACTGTGGAAACAGAACACAATTCCTACTATTGAAAAGATTCGGAACAGAATTTGGTTGGTCTGCCAGATGGAGAAGTTGACAAGTTTGGTCAACGACACTGGCTCAAATTTTCAAAATGTCTGGCTGCCGTGGCTGGCACAGACATTACAGGAGTGAGAAATGCCTCCATTTGGCTATAATAGAGCTAGGTGAGTTCTCCTATGACAAATTGTATTAAGAGACGGCAGAGACAGATTTAGGTAAAGGATGAACTGCATAGGAAGTCAGGATAAAACAAATATGCAAGGTAGGGTACAAAGGCTTCGGAATAGTAGCTGGATCTCCCACAACAGAGATAAAGATAAGGAGTACTGTCCATCGCGGCGCCGGATACTAAGACTCCAGTAACCCCCTCCCGCCCCCATTCCCCTTACCCGTTGTGTCTTTCCTCCCCTTGTCTTTGTCTCGTGTGTTTATATGTGCGTGAGTCTTGTCATTCCAAGAAGGCCTGGGCAAATTACAGAGCAGAATGACTGTGTTACAATATGTATAACAATTGCTGTACCTTTGAAAGTTGAATCAAATATAAAGTTGTAAAAAAAATAAAAGATACTGTATATGTATAATAAAGACCTTTCTGTTTTACATTGTGTGTGTTCATTGAGATTGTCCTGTTAGGGGCTCCTCCCAGTACGTTGGGATCCCTCACAGGTGGAGGCGCTGCACCCTTCCTATACATAAATATTGCCCCAGGCTCCCCGTTGGGATCCGTCCGTGGCGGAGGCTTAGGCCCCTGTGAGCCAACAGGTTGAGGGCAGCATCAGTAGCTTCCTGTGTTTAAGGGGAAACAGGGCTACATTGAGGAAGGCATTGCTGAAACGCGTCTGTGTTTTGGGCACTCACAGCCACCATAGTTGTCTGAGAGCAGAGCTAATTCCTCACGCAGCTGTTGGAGCCTGGTCACGTGCGCTCGTGCACTCTGGAGCAGGAGAGGAGAAGCAGCCTGCTGGAAGCAGAGAGGCTGGTGAAAACCCCCCTTGCAAGGAAATCAACAGAGGACAAGTGAAGGAAGATCTGCCTAACAAAGACAACAGGAGCTGGCAAGCTATGCAACAATGCACCGCTGTATAGCACGATTGTGAGTGTTCCTACTTTTATCTTTTCCTGTAATAAACGTTATTATGCCATGTCCCTCTCTCTTTTCTTTTCTTAAAGTGGAACAAGTGTGAAAAGACACACCTATCATCTGGATCAAGTTAACCTGTGGATACTTTCTCCAAAGTGGACTTACTTTGCGCGACATTTTCACTTGGACATTTGTTTATGTAAGTGCACTTTTCACAGAGATTGGATATATTTTGCACTGTATATAGGATAGTTGTGTGTGTTATAGGTTTAAACACATAGTGTTTTTGCACATTAGGGCACATATTTAACCCACGCGCTGGTATTCCTTTTTCCTTTATACATTTGGAGGTGCTGCTGAGATCTCAGACCTGGGGTGCCCGAACTCAGTGAGAATGATGTCGCTCGATGTATCATTACCTTCCCGCTAGGAGGTGTACGAATGGGTATTAAAGAGACAAGTCCCACCTCTACAAACGCTTGCTGTAGGACAAGTTCCCGCTAACACCTCCTGCTATGATTTATGTTTACTACTGGGTCACTATCCAGGCCTAGGAGCCGCACAGACGCAGAAGAAGCATGGTGCTCAGCGTTAGTGATAGGGGGATGTGTTTTAACAGCAGAGGGAGGCCCGTCCAACTTACAGCTCCGCGGAGCGCTCAGTCCAGGGTGTCCCATTATATACCCTGAAATACCTGTAAAATCAGAACCATGTAGTTCTAGCACGGACTTACAAGAGACTTCTATAAGAATGTCGTCCTCGCCGCCAGTGAGTATTTGCGGGGATGACGTCAGTGTTATATCATCATGTTCTAACTGCCGCTCCAGCGTAAGCAGTCCCTGCTCCAATAGAATGGGAGATATACAAATGCTAGCCAAGGCCATACAGCAATTGGGCGGGCCCAAAACGGAATCCCCACCCCCGCAGCCGTATCGCAAATTAAAAATCTTTTCCAAGTGTAACCCAGGTCTCCAGCAGCTCCTAGAGACCCCCCTCCCTTGGAGCAGCGTGGTCGCGGGTGCCGCCGGAGCCAGCGACGGACCCGACGGCTGCTTCCAAAGGTGGGGGCCGGAGCAGGGAGTAGCGTGCTATCTCCGCGAGCAGGCTGGTTTCCGGGGACGCGATCGGGCCGTTGCTAAGGCCGCAATCGCGTTGCTGCGGTCCCGGCAGCTAGCGAGGAGGGCGCCGCCATTGCGGAGAGACTCGCGCATGCGCAGTGATCGCGCAGGCGCAGGTAAGGCCCCAGAGCTAGGGAGAAGTCGTGCGAGTGTAGGGAAAGTGCAGGAAGGGTTGAGGTGGCCTCCAAAGACTCGCGCATGCGCAGGGCAAGTGCGCACGCGGCCCCAATGTATTTGCAGCCTCCACGGGACTACAACTCCCATGAGGCTTGGGGGCAAGCACATCAGGTGCCTCCGTGTGGCCAATAAGGGCCAAGGATCTCCAGAGGGAGCAATAAGATACATTTCGCGCGCTGAGAACGGCAGTTGGAGCTGGGGAGCTGTGAGGGAAGGAAGGGTGCAGAGAGCATGTGCAGCTCCTGCATCGAGTAAGGTCCCCACATCCCAAGTAAGGCCCCAACTCCCCACCAGGTTAGTGGGTAAGTGTTGAGGGACAGCCCAGATAGGGACGCTGCCCTTAGTGCGTGTCTGTGTGCTGTCTTGTCAGGATCACGGCTGGCAGTGCTGTGAGGCCTGACAAGAAGGCATAGTGATAGTGTGCAGCAAGTGGCTGTACGCGTTATGAAGTTTGCAGTGCGTAGTGTTAGTGTTAGTGTTAGGGTTCAG